>JAGGNK010009114.1:27886838-27935803 GCA_017590115.1 Montifringilla adamsi
GGCGCGGGGCTGGCTGGGGCGGCTCCCGGGAGCGCGGGGCGCGGAGCGAAGCGGCGGCTGCGGCGGCCGAGCGCGGAGCACGCCGGGAGACCGCTCACGTGGGACCGGGGGCGGTGCGCGATGAGCCGGCCGGTACCAACGGCGCCGGAAGGAGGGGGTGACTTCCCGCTCTACCGTTTCGGCTCAGCTCGGGAGGTGGCGGTAGATCTCCCCTCAGTCGTGCTGCGTGGTACGCGCCGCGTTCGTGCGCCCCCCCCCGCGGCGGTGCGGGTGGTACGGGCCGAGCGCGGCCGGGGAGGCGCTCGGACCCCCCCGCGCCGCGCGCCGTGGTTGGTGCCGCTGAGGGGGAGCGGCCGCCATGAGCCCGCTGGGAACAGGGAATATCCCGCTGGGAACGGGGAATATCCCGCTGGGAGCGCACCCGCCGCCATCAGCCCGTCCCACTCCTGCACCTGCACAGCCCGACAGTCCCCCCCCTGTGCCTGCGAGTCCTTCCCGAGCGCTCGGGGAGCTCTGGCGGCCGTGAGGCCGTGGCACTGCCGGGGATCCAGGGGCAGCCTCAGCCCTGGCCATTCCAGGGCCTCCCCTCCCTCACAGCCAGGAATTCCCAATATCCCATCCATCCCTGCCCTGTGATCAAGGGAACCCATTCCTTGAATCCTGTCCTTCCAGGGCCTCGGGAAAAAAGTCAGAAAAGGAGAACTGAAAACAAACGATGTTAAAGCTCAGTGTAACTTCAGCTGGCGGTGTCTAAAATGTAACTCTGGTTTTCAGAAAAGGTTAAAATCCTGTTTTCCTCGCACAAAGCCCTCCTGCCAAGGTGTTGGTGTGGAGGAAGGAGTTAATTGATTAAATCAAGGTAAAATTGTGTATGGCCTGAAATTCCTGCCCGTCAATCACATCGCTGGGGGAGATGCTTTTGATAAATTTGATCATTTTGGTTTAATACCCAAAATCCACCTGAAAAAAAAGTGGGAGAAGGCCTGGGAAAGTTGGGGAGGAATTCCCAATAATTTATAACTTGGTCTTGTGCCACTTCACATCGAGTTTAGCTGGATGGAGTCTATCCCATACGGCAGAGTGGGAGAGGGCTGGATAAATTCTGTGGGATAAATGAATTCAAGTGGGAATTCCAAAGGGGAATGACTCGGGAGATCCAGGGAATGATCTCTGCTCCCTTGGTGTATTTATTGATCCGTGTTTCTCTTCCTGGAGTTGCACACCTTGGAATATTTTCCTGTCCCGTGTTTCGTTGTTGTCCTTCAGCAGAGGGATTTTCAGGGATGTGGATTTATTTTCCTGTAATATTCCTGGATTTCCACACGCCTCCACGGTGATCAAACACCTCATTTTACACTTTAATGTATAGATCTTTTATAAATCCCTTGGCTGCGGTGAGCAGTTTGGCTCAGCTCATGGAAATATGGAATGGTTGGGATAAAAAGGAGAGAAATTCCTGCAATCCCACCCTTCCGTGGGCAGGAACACCTCCCACTATGCCGGGTTCTTCCAGCCTGGCCTTGGACTCTTGGAATAAACACCCCCCTGAGCCTAAAGAATTCTCTAAATCCACACAAAAAGGCCTCAATTAATCAGATTTTTCTGCCACAATAAAGCAGTGAAATTAAACTTTAAATTGATTTTTAATTAAATCTTGAAATCTCGTTTCAATCTCTCCTGGTGTGCGGTGAGCAGGGCTCCGGTGGGGCACAGCTGCTTTTGTCAGCCTGAGGTGTAACTTTAGTACTTGGAGTACTTTTATTTCTTTATTTTTCAGCACAGCTGCCTAAAATCAGTCCAAATCAAGTGAATTTATATAATTTTTTTCTGATTTTTTGAAACTGTTTTTGTGATTTTAGAGAAATTTTGATAAAGCATCCAATTATTCAATCTTTTTCCTGATCCTGGAGGAAACTCCTGTTTTTTAATCTGGATTTTCAGACAGGATTTGTAGAAAATACAGAATTCTGAAATTAAGAAAATTGAAATACAAATTCTGAAATAGAGAGTTTTGGAATACAAATTCTGAATTGCAGATTCTGAAATAGAAATTCTGAAATAAAAAATCTGAGCTGAAAATTCTAAAATAGAGGACTTTGGAATATAAATTTGAAAATGCGGACTCTGAAATAAAAACCCTGAGACGCAAATTCTGAAATCCAAATTCAGGAATACAAAGTCTGAAACAAAAACCCTGAAATTAAAAAAAAAAAAAAATCTGAAATACAAATTCTGAAATAAAAGTTTGGAAATATAAATTCTGCAATGCAAATCTGAAATATGGAATTCTGGAATACAAGGTATTTGGAACAATGAGCTCTGGAATTCCTTTCCCATGGAATTTTACCTGTTAGCTGGAATGTATTTAACCAGTGGGATTTGTATTTAATGTATTAAACCTTTTTTTTCCTCTTAGAAAAACTGTTTTATTTCCTGTAAACTCACTATAAAATCGCTCTCAGGTGTTTCCCAGGCACCGAGAGCCGGATTTCTTGCGGAAAGCAGAGAATTCCACGGGAATTCCTGGAGCGGCCAGCAGGGAGAGGGCTCGCACACGGAATCTCTCGGGCAGGGATCTCGCAGCTTGTCCCGGGATCCTGAACCAACAGCAGCTGGGAAAGGACAAAAAGCAGAGGACTTGGAAAGAGATGTCTCATTTCCAATCCATTTGGAATTCTGGGGCTCCCGGGAAAACGCGGGGTGGTTTCTCGGCGCCGGGAGCTGGGGGTTCCATGGGCACAGTGACCTTGGAGCCACATCTCCCACACTCCAGGAGATCTGGAGCTGCTGATCCAGCCCCGCCAGGGGAACCTCGCTCTGCGCATCCCCGGCATCCCATCCCGCCGGGATCCCGTCCAGGGGGATTCCGTCCAGTGGGATCTGGCAGGATTCCATCCAGTGGGACCCAGCGGGATCCCATCCAGTGGGACCTAGCGGAATTCAATCCATTGGGATTCAGCAGGATTTGATCTAGTGGGATCCAGCGGGATCCCATCCAGTGGGAACCAGGGGGATCCCATCCAGTAGGATTCAGCAAGATTCTATCCAGGGGGATTCTATCCAGTGAGATCCAGGGGGATTCCATCCAGTGGGATTCAGCAGGATTCTATCCAGGGGGATTCCATCCAGTGGGATCCAGGGGGATTCTATCCAGGGGGATTCCATCCAGTGGGAACCAGGGGGATTCCATCCAGTGGGACCCAGGGGGATCCCATCCAGTGGGATTCAGCAAGATTCTATCCAGGGGGATTCTATCCAGTGAGATCCAGGGGGATTCCATCCAGTGGGATTCAGCGGGATTCTCTCCAGGGGGATTCCATCCAGTGGGATCCCATCTAGTAGGATTCAGCAGGATTCGATCCAGGGGGATTCTATCCAGGGGGATCCAGGAGGATTCTATCCAGGGGGATTCCAAGAAGTGGGACCCAGCTGGATTCCATCCAATGGGATCCAGGGGGATCCCATCCAGTGGGGTCCAGGGGGATCCCATCCAGTGGGATCCAGTGGGAAGCTGCCGCTGCCTTCCCTTGGCTGGCTTTTCCCAGCAGCTCCGCCTCCAGCAGATTTAGCTGGTTGGTTGTGGTTGGGTTTTTTTGTTGGTTTATTTTTTTTTTCCATTAGAGCTCATAAATTATTGAAGAATTGCAGTGATTTGGTGTTTTAAAGTGGTTCTGTGGGGAGGGTGGGGCTCTGTTTTCCTTCCAAGGAGTGTCAGGATGTCTGAATCCAGGGATTCAGTGCATCACCCTTTGGAAAGCAGCTGCAGGGAGCTTTTCCCCATCAAGTTTGGTTTTTTTTTTGCCATTATTTCTTCCTCTGATAAACTTATTTTTCATTCTTTAGCCCATGAAAATACAATTTCCCAGCAGTGAATTTTCCTTATAAATTGGAATTTTCCTTATAAATTTCCTGTGGGATTGGGTTTTCTGGATGCTGCAGTGTTCCCTATGGAAATGTGTTATCCCAGGTGTGTTCTGCTCCGGCTTTTCATCCCAGAAAACATCAGGCCACAGCTGGATTGTCACCAGCCCAATGTAGGGAAAAGTAAAAAGACAAAATCCAACTTCTTTTCCTGGGGAAAACAAGTCTGAATCTGAGGATTAATAATTCCTTGGGAATGTTTCATGTGATGGGAACAGTGGGAATTCCTCTGGAAATGAGGTGTCACCTCTGGAGGGGTCTGGAATGTCCCTGGAGCAGCTTGAGCATGGAGGTGTCCATTCAGGAGATCCATTTGATAGAATTTGGAAGCCTGGAAAACACTGGATCTGGGGAATTCCTCTTTTTAACAGGTCAGGAAGATGAGAATTTGAGGGATGGGCACCAGGAGGAGCAGCACATCCCAAATCCAGCACCAGAGGAAGGATGGGAGGCAGGTGGAGCAAAGCCAGGGCAGAAGGCAAAGATGTTAGAATTCCAAAAATAAATTGATGTTCCCCTTTGGATACCTCCTGGCTTACAGGAATTCTCACACCAAGAGGGATAATTTGGACTTTGTATAATAAATGTTGGACTTTTCCCACCTGATTTGCCCTCCAGGAGAATCCCAGTTAAACCCTGCTGCATCTCACGTGCCTAATCCCAGATTTCAGTGGTTAACAAGGGATTTGATCCTAAAGAATTGTGGCTCCCACCTTATTGTTTCCATCTGCTTGTTGCTTTCCATAAAAATCACGCCCTGAAGCAGAGATCAGTAATATTTCTGCCTTGATCCCGCTGCTGCGTGGCTGATGAATTCATGGATTTAGGGCAAATAATCCCGATTTCATTACCAGCAAGTGCTAGAAATAAAAACGGCCTCCGGACTATTGGTGGAAAAACAAATCCCGGAGTCGTAAGAGAGGATTAAAATTGGAAAGATAAAAAATCTCTCCAGAGAAATGTTCAAAAGCTGGGAGAGTGGTGACAGCTGCTTCCCAGAATCCAGCTCTCCAGCAGCACTTGGGAGCCTTTGGATACGGGAAATCAAAGTGAGCAAGAGGTGGGGGGGCAGCGTGTGGAGAAATCCCGATAAAACAGCTCTGGATGAGCTGGAATTGTTGTTTTCCCAGTTTGGAGCTGTCTGGGATGTGCCCTAAGGAGCCTCGTGAGGCTGAGGGTAAAAGTGTGGGGGTGAAGCTTAAAGGGAACTGAGCCGCATTTAATTCCCAAGCCCTGGGAAGAGCAGTGGGATAACAGCCATTCCCTGCTCCTGGGAACGGGATCACTCCCAGCAGGAGGGGAAACAAAGGCAGCTTTTCCAGAGAATATCAAGTGGGATCAAAGAGTTGGAATAAACACCGTGAAGGGGATATTTGGGAATAGCTGTGGGCATCAGCTCCCTCCACATCCATGTGTGGCGTCTTCCTCAGGAAGGCAAATTCTTAGTGAATAATCCTCTAGAATGCTTTTCCCCCCTTAAATCTTATTTTTTTTCCCTTCTGTTTTTTCCTCTTTTACTTATCCACTTAGTTGTGGAGTTCATTCCATAGAATCCCAGACTGGTTTGGGATGACATCCTGAATCCCACCCCTGCCATGGGCAGGGACACCTTCCACTGTCCCAGGCTGCTCCAAGTCCCAGAGTCCAGCCCGGCCTGGGACACTCCAGGGATCCAGGGCAGCCCCAGCTGCTCTGGGAATTCCAGCCCAGCCAGGAATTCCCAATCTCCCATCCATGCCTGCCCTCTGGCAGTGGGAGCCATTCCCTGGCTCCTGTCCCTCCATGCCTTGTCCCCAGTCCATCTCCAGCTCTCCTGGAGCCCCTTCAGGCCCTGGAAGGTCACATTTGGGTCACCTCCAAGCTCCTCTCTTCCAGGCCGAGTTCCTGAGGAAGTTTTCAATTCATTAACCGTGTTTAAAGGCATTGGATATAATTGGATTTTTTAATTTGGATGCAAAATGCAATTACAGCACGTTGTGTTTCCATCCTGGCGCTGCCTGTGCCCGTGAGCTGACTTTGGAAAGGGCTGGAGGGACGGGACCCAGGGAATGGCTCCCACTGCCAGAGGGCAGGGATGGATGGGAGATTGGGAACTGGGAATTCCTGCCTGGGCTGGAATTCCCAGAGCAGCTGCCCTGGATCCCCGGCAGTGCCCAGGTTGGACACCGGGGCTTGGCTCCACATAGGACAGTGGAAGTGTCTAAACACAAAACTGGAATATTTATCTTCCACACAACAGAATTCCAAACCCCTGGGATATTTTCTGATTTTCTTGATGTTATTTTCATGCTGGTTTGGAGATGCAGGGAAAAGCAGGCAAAACCAATTTACAATTAAAATGTGATGAAATACAGTAATTTTTCCTCACTTCTGTTTAACTTCCACCTGATACAAATCAGCAATTTTGGGTTCCTATATTCGAACCCTTGGGCTCGCTGATATTTGTACAGCACTGTTTTATTTTCTAACCCCGCAGGAACTGAGTTATTTAAGAAGTTTTATTGGATTCAGTGAAAACAGGATTGTTTTTCTATCTGATTTTAGGAGTTTCTCCTCCCTATGGTTTTTATAAATCCTGGAGTTGTAATTCCATGCCAGACATTTGCAGCCAGGAGTAAATTCCAAAATTAATTGCACCAAGGATACAAAAGGATTTGGACAAACAGACAAAGGTTAGAAATGCTGCTGTGTTATTGTACATTTAAATTTTATGTATTTTAGCATTGTTTAGGATTTAGTTGCAGAGTTAAAGGCTAAATAATTGCAGGATGAATTATTAGGAGAGGTTTTGTCCTTACAAATGATACAAATCCACTTTTCCTGCAGTATTTTTCCCAGGAAAATCAAGTATCTAGTCGTGTGTGGAATTTCATTTGTCTCACTTAATTTCCTTCATATAAATCATGGGGGAAAAGATGTGGCTCTGAAAAATATAAACTGGATTTTTGTCAGGATTAAATTGTGGAGGAACATTCCCTATAAGAAATGCAGGATTTTAAGGAATTATTTATCCAGGGAAGCCTGGGAATGAGCCGTTCTCTTAGAAACCACAGCTGCAGTGGCAGCAGGTGTTTGTGTGACTGACAGCCCCTATTAAAAATGTATAAAAATACATTTTGATTGGTCTAAAAATGCGTTTTATTCCAGCAGGTGCTGTCTGTGGGAGAGCTCAGCAGCTTCTGTGCTCGTTGCACTCAAACCAGGCCTGTCCCCTTCCTCCTCCAGCTGCTGGTGTCAAAACACCAGGAAAACAAATTCCTGCTCTCCTTTCAAGTCTCTTCACCACCAGGATTTGAGGAATTTCAAATAAATGCATTTAAAAGTCAGGGTGAGCCTGCAGAGCCTGGTTTAGTTGTTGACATAATTCAATAAAATGGGTTTGCAGCTCAGCTCTTGCCACCCAGAGGGGCAGAGCTGAGGGGTGGAGTGAGGATGGAGCTGGAATTTCTCCACCTGGGATGGAGCTGGAATTTCCCCCTGTGGTCCAGGGATGGGAGGGAATTCCTGCTCTGCATGGCATCTTTCCATCTGCTTGTCTGGAAATGCAAAGTTGGAGCTTCCCAACACAGAATCCCAGGATCCCTGAGGCTGGAAAAGGCCTCAAGGTCATCAAATCCCAGCTGTGCCCAATGCCCACCTTGTCCCCAGCCCAGAGCCCTGAGTGCCACCTCCAAGAATTCCTGGGACACCTCCAGGGATGGGCACTGCAAACCTCCCTGGGCAGTTCCAATCCCTGAGCCCCCTTTCCATGGGGAAATTCCTGCTGTGCCCACCCTGAGCTGCCCAGGCCAGCCTGAGGCCGTTCCCTCTGCTCCTGTCCCTGTTCCCTGGAGCAGAGCCCGACCCCCCCGGCTGTGCCCTCCTGGCAGGGAATTCCAGAGAGGGAAAAGATCCCTGGGGATCCTCCTGTGCTCCAGGCTGAGCCCCTTCCCAGCTCCCTCAGGGATTCTGCAGCCCCTTCCCAGCTCCCTCAGGGATTCTCCAGCCCCTTCCCAGCTCCCTCAGGGATTCTCCAGCCCCTTCCCAGCTCCCTCAGGGATTCTCCAGCCCTTCCCAGCCCCATTCCCTTCCCTGATCCTGCTCCAGCCCCTTAGTGTCCCTCTTGTCCTGAGGGTCCCAGGACTGTCCCCAGCCCTGGAGGAGCCTCCCCAGGGGCAGCTCCTGCCCTGTTCCTGATGGACAAACCCCTCCCTGACCCAGACTTGCACCTTTTCCACGAGCAGGATCAGATTTTCCCAAGAGCTTTCCGATTTCTCTCAGCACTGCCGGCTGGAAGCACAGGGCGAGGACAGTGTCTGAGATCCAATTCCGTGTCACTGAGGGAGTGTTGAGAGTTGCCACAGTTGTGCTCGGGTGGCCTCATCCCTTCTCCTCCTTTTTTCCTCCTGTGTGGATTGAAATCTGACCTTCCAGCCCTCGTCATTCCCTGCAGCTTCATCCCCCTGGATGGCTCCCAAAAACCTTCACTCTGAGGAGCTGATTCACAATTTCTTTATTCCAGTGTGCGAGTCCTGGAGCACACCCGGCATCCCCAGGGGATTCTTTTTTGAAGGTTTATTTTTAGCTTTCCCAAATAATTCCCAGATTTGGATTAAATTTCCCTCCGTGGAGCAATTTCAGGCCGTTGGTTTGTGCTCAACGTCTGTCACTGCCACCGGTGACCTACAAAAGGCGGGTGATGATATCCCAAGGATGAATTATTCAGCTGCTCTCAACTCTGGAGATCCAGGAGAGGCTCTGGAAATCCACCCTGAGCCTTTGATCCCATCCTTCCTCCCCTTCTGGCACTTGGCCTCAGCTGCCTTTGGGGAGAGGGCTGCTGGAGGGAGGGGGGTGAGACCATGGAGGAGGAGGTGGAGGAGGGACAGAGGTGAAAAGGGGATTGAAGGAATGGTGCTCAAGGATAAAATAGTGGAATGGTTCAGTTGGAAAAGTCCTCTGAGATCATTGAGTCCAACATTCCCCGCACTGCCCCATGTCCCCAGTGCCACATCCACAGGGCCCTGAAACCCCTGCAGGGATGGGGACTCCACCTGAGCACCTTTTCCTGAAGGAACTTCACCAAAATCCCCCCTGAGCTGGCCTGGGCCAGCCTGAGGCCGTTCCCTCTGCTCCTGTCCCTGTTCCCTGGAGCAGAGCCCAACCCCCCCGGCTGTGCCCTCCTGGCAGGGAATTCCAGAGAGGGAAAAGATCCCTGGGGATCCTCCTGTGCTCCAGCCTGAGCCCCTTCCCAGCTCCCTCAGGGATTCTCCAGCCCCTTCCCAGCTCCCTCAGGGATTCTCCAGCCCCTTCCCAGCTCCCTCAGGGATTCTCCAGCCCCTTCCCAGCTCCATTGCTGCACACCGAGTTTCTGCTCACTCCTTGGACTATAATGGATCTTGGAAAGAAGGGATTTTGGAAAGGAATAAAAGAAGAATAAACAATGGGAAAAGGGAAAACAGCAGCACCATTGATAACTGCAGGTTTCCATAAATCATAAAAAGTAAATTCCATAAAATCTGCTGCCATAAATCCATGGACTGGGATCAAACTTGATGCATCATGTCAGTCACTGATGGACCCTGTGGAAAGAATCAAGTGTGGGAGCAAAACAAAGGATTTTCCAGGAGAATATTCCTCTTACACTGTTATCTGTAATGTACAATTCCTTTAGGTGTTGTAGGATTCCTAAAACTCACTTGGGTTTTTTTTTTTTCCTCTTGGATACAGTACCTGTGGCCTGGTTTAATTCCTTTTTTTGGGTTTTTGTTGACAAAAAACAAATTGTCCTGGAAAGCTGCAGTTTAAGCAAACGCTATTTTAGTTAATTTATTCATCAACACAACTCTGAATACGAGCTGAGAATTCCATGTTCCTTCAGCTTTTCCAGGGGGTGGCCCCTGTTCCCACTTTCAGCCCTGAAATCTTGTGAGAGTTTATTTAGAGGCAACGACTGAGTTATTTTTTAGGCAATAAAGGAAATGCCAGGTGATTCCACTGCAATATCCTGAATAAAAGCAGGAAGTTGGGAAAGGCAATGCTGGGGGATAGATGGAAATCTTACCCTGCTCCCAGCAGGTGGATACAGGTGCCCAGCAGCACGAAAACCTTTGGTTTTAGGAGAAAATAAATTGAATGAATGTTATTGGTGCAATGTTCCAAGGGCTGGAGCCAGGCTGGGAGAGCTGGGAATGTTCCCCTGGAGAAGGGAGGGCTCCAGGCAGAGCTCAGAGCCCCTGGCAGGGCCTGAAGGGGCTCCAGGAGAGCTGCAGAGGGACTGGGGACAAGGCATGGAGGGACAGGAGCCAGGGAATGGCTCCCACTGCCAGAGGGCAGGGATGGATGGGAGATTGGGAACTGGGAATTCCTGGCTGGGCTGGAATTCCCAGAGCAGCTGGGGCTGCCCCTGGATCCCTGGAATGTCCCAGGCCAGGCTGGAACACCCTGGGACAGAGGGAGGTTTTGGGGGTGGACGTGGATGAGCTTTAATGTTCCCTCCCACCCAAAAATCCAGGATTCTGGGATGATTCAAGGAACTAATGGCAAAAAGCAGCTAAAAAACCCCATTAAAATCCTTCTTCCTTATCTCTTTAGTGCCAGCTCGGCCTGAGCTCCATTGTGAGGCTGCAATGACTGAAAACCTTTTTTCCTCACTGGTTAAAATGCAATTTGCTGAGTCTTTTGTGCTTTTGGTCTAAATAAATAGAAACTTCTCTTGTTCTGGCCTTTCATCTGCATAAATTACCATAATTAATGTGCAAAGTGATTCATCCGGGCCACAGGCATTTCATAAATTGGAGTCCTGATGTTTTACACCAACGTTGCTTTGTGTTGGAATTATTTGTAGGGAATAAAGGATGCCCTGAGAGCTGCTCTTCACATCAGAGTATCTCCCTGGGAATGAGGTGGAATTAATGGGCACAACAGGAGCTGCTGCTCCTGGGGGTCTGCTGCGTTTGGAAAAGCCTGGATGGGAGAAAAAAAAAATCAAGGGATGGTTTCTCCAACATTTCTTGGGAAATAACAAAGGGAAATGTTTGGGTTTGTTTCTCTTTGGTCCTCGCTCGTGCCCCACAAAAATCCCTTTATGTCCCAAGTGCATCCATATGTTCAGGATTGTGCCTTTTTCCAGCCCAGAGAGCTTCCTGCCCTCAGAAAAGGGCTGAGGATGGATCTGCTGCCCTGGAATCCAGGCAGGGATGCAGAGAGAGGCTCAGCTGGGGCTTCCAGAGGCTGATTCCAAAATTAGGAGGCGCCACTGGGGCAGGACAATCCACAGATCCTCTGCTCCCACAGCAGGATACGGGACACAAGGATCATGAATCCTTAAATATTCCCCCAGTTTGCAGCCTTGAGCTTCCCAAAGGTCATTGAAGCACAAAATTGTAAAATCATGGAATGGTTTGGGTGGGAAGGGACCTTAGAGATTTCCTAATTCCCCCTGCCATGGCAGGGACACCTCCCACCATCCCAGGCTGCTCCAAGCCCTGTCCAGCCTGGCCTTGGACACTGCCAGGGATCCAGGGGCAGCCACAGCTGCTCTGGGAATTCCAGCCCAGCTCCTGTTCACCCTCCCAGCCAGGAATTCCTTCCCAATATCCCACCTAACCCTGCTTTACCACAGCATAAGCTCAGATTTACAAAGCCCAGCTCACACTTTGCACCCTGCAGCTCGGCACAGCCCCAGCTCTGCTGGTGCCCAAAAGCCCAGGAGATTCATCAGGAAAAGCCTCGTCAAGCACAGTTTGAGGCTCTCTGGATGCCTCATTTCCATCAGGAATTATCCCTGCAGCTAATTGAGGGATCATAATTCCAGGGCCTGATTGTTCTCTGCAGGAATGAGCAGCCCTGAGGACGCCCTTCCATCACCGTGATGAATGCCAGCCTTTATGGAGGCTCCAGGGAGCGTGGGGAGAGTTATCCCTCACAAACTGCTCCTGAAAAAGCAGCCCAGGCAAATATCCCAGTCCTCCTGCAAGATCTGTGCTCGTGGGATTGCGTGGAATGAGCGTCCTGAGAGGAGCTCGCCAAAAAAAAAAAGGGATCTTGGGATTGTCAGCTTGGAGGAGAGAGAATTCAGGGGGACCCAACTGAGACCTTCCAGGACCTGGGGGAGCCTGCAGGAAAGATGGAGAGGGACTGGGGACAAGGGGTGGAGGGACAGGAGCCAGGGAATGGCTCCCACTGCCAGAGGGCAGGGATGGGTGGGAGATTGGGAATTGGCAATTCCTGGCTGGGCTGGAATTCCCAGAGCAGCTGGGGCTGCCCTGGATCCCTGGAGTGCCCAAGGCCAGGCTGGATTGGGCTGGGACAGAGGGAGGTGTCCCTGCCATGGCAGGGTGGCCCTGGGTGCCCTTTCCCATGCATTCCCACTCAAACCATCCTGTCATTCCCATTCTGATTCCAAGGGCACGGAATGGCACTGCCAAGTCCCGAGTTTTCCTGCGCAGGAGCAGCGCTGTCCCCGCAGCTGGCACAGATGGCCCTGCCGGATGCCACCCGGACACGGCCGGGCTCAGCAGAGCTGGAAAAGATTCCACGAGCATCCCGCGGCGCCGCCAAGGACCAGGGATGAGCGCAGGAGCAGGAAGGAGCGGAGCAGCCCGGGGAGGGCAGAGACCGGCAGCGGCTGCCCCTGGCACGGTGCCACCCTGTGCCAGGCCGTGCCAGGCCGTGCCAGGCCGTGCCCGCATCCCGTTCTCCCTCTGCATCCCATGGCAGCGGGGCTGGGATCAGCTCTAGCGGGGCCTTTGGGAACCTGCTGGGAATTGCGCGGCACTGCCAGGCTGGCACTGCCAGGGGCACGAGGGACAGCAGGGCACGGAGCTGGGCTCCACCGGCTGCGTTAATTAGGGAACGCTGATAGCTGCCTGCGACGGCGCTGGCGGATCCAGGAATAGATCAGGAATGCTGCGGAATCCTGAGGGTGCCTAGGACTGATCTGCTGCTGTCCCACAGCTCCACTGAGGGCAGCGGCAGCCCAGCCCAGGGGAGACTAGTTAGAGTTCGAGTTAGTTAGTTATAGTTATAGTTAGTTATAGTTATAGTTATAGTTATAGTTATAGTTATAGTTATAGTTAGTTGTAGTTATAGTTATAGTTATAGTTATAGTTAGTTATAGTTATAGTTTAGTTATAGTTATAATTGTAGTTGTAGTTATAGTTATAGTTAATTATAGTTAGTTTAGTTATAGTTATAGTTACAGTTATAGTTATAGTTTAGTTATAGTTATAGTTATCATTATAGTTATAGTTATAGTTAGTTTAGTTGTAGTTATATAGTTAGTTATAGTTATAGTTATAGTTATAGTTATGCTGCGGAATCCTGAGGGTGCCTAGGACTGATCTGCTGCTGTCCCACAGCTCCACTGAGGGCAGCGGCAGCCCAGCCCAGGGGAGACTAGTTAGAGTTCGAGTTAGTTAGTTATAGTTATAGTTAGTTATAGTTATAGTTATAGTTATAGTTATAGTTATAGCCAGTTTAGTTAGTTATAGTTATAGTTATAGTCAGTTATAGTTATAGTTAGTTATAGTTATAATTATAGTTAGAGTTATAGTTAGTTATAGTTTAGTTATAGTTATAGTTACTTATAGTTACAGTTACAGTTATAGTTAGTTATAGTTATAGTTACAGTTATATAGTTAGTTATAGTTATGGTTATAGTTATAGCCAGTTATAGTCAGTTATAGTTAGTTATAATTAGTTATAGTTATAGTTATAGTTAGTTATAGTTTAGTTATAGTTACAGTTATAGTTGTTATAGTCATATAGTTCTAGTTCTAGTTATAGTTAGTTATAGTTATAGGTATAGTTGTTATATAGTTCTAGTTCTAGTTCTAGTTCTAGTTAGTTATAGTTATAATTACAGTGTATTTATATTTACAATTTTATCTATATTTATATTTATATGTATACTTGTATTTATATTTACAATTATAGTTCTAGTTGTCATTACATTTACACTTATTTTATGTTTAATCTGCCCATAACACCATCATATTAAACAATTATTGGAAATGGATAAAAGCTTTGCAGGTGTTGAAAAAATTCAGGAATATTCCAGAATCCTGACTGTGCTTAGGATTGATCTCTCCTGGTGTCCCACAGCTTCACTGGTGGCAGCTGCAGCCCAACCCAGGGGAGATTATTTATATTTATAACTCATTTACATTTACATTTATTTTATATTTAATCTGTCCATAACATCGCCACATTGAACAATTCCTGGAAATGGAAAAAAGCTTTACAGGAGTTGAAAACTCTGAGAACTTAACTTTTTGACTTAAATAAATGAGGATATTTCCTGCCATAAGCTCCTAAACACCTGAACCCACCCCACCCCTTCTCAGCCCAAACCTGTGCTAATTTTTAATTGCTTGGCTGCTCCTGCATTTTCAATCAGCCTCCAGAAATGTTCCCATTAACATTCCCAGGATTTATTTCCCACGGACAGCAAGTTTGGGGCTGTGGAGAACACAGAGGCCCTCAATAAATCTCATTTTACAGGGGATGATGCACATTTTAATGATCTCATTCTCTGGGATGGCTGGAGCTGGCCGGATCACTTATTCCAGGGAAAAACTCCTGACAGGAGAGATTCCATCAAAGCCTGGCTCTTCCTTGGCTTCACCAGACAATAACACAGGAACAAACAGATTTCCCACTTATTCCTTGCTGCTGTAAATTCCAGGAGGAATCCGTGGAGATTTATTGTGGAGGAGCTCCAGGATCAGGCTTGGCTACAGCTCTTGGAAAAAGAAAGCTGGATCTGGGTTTTAATTTTATTTATCTCAGTTCTAAATGAGAGAGAAGAAATTTAAATAAAATGAAAATGAAAACGAAAATTAAAATAAGAAATTACAATTTAAATTAATGCTAAAATTAAAATTCAATTAATATTAAAATGAAAATAAAAATGAAAATTCGTTGGAAAAGGCTTGGAGCAACCTGGGATAGTGGCAGGTGTCCCTTGGTTGGAATGGGATGGGTTTTAAGGTCACTTTCAACCCAAACCAGCCTGAAATTCCAAGAGAAAAGCCATAAAATTGAATTCTCCTGGAAGTTCCACGTGCTGCCCACCCAAAGTGCAGCTTCATTAAAAGGAGTGACTAATTAGAGCTCTGATTTTACCTGATTAGAACTCTGATTTTACCTAATTATTGCTGGATTTTATATTTTAATGCAGCTCAAAACCCCTTTAACAATTCCAGCGAGTTCCTTAGAGATGGGGAAGGTTCTCCCATCCCTGTGGGAATCTCCTGCCCATTCCATGCTGTCCAATTGCTGGGATGAGACTAAAATTAAAACTAAAATTGAAATTAAAATTAAAATTAAACCTTATTAAAATTATTCTTAAACACTGATGAAAGTGGGGGAAAGTGGTCCCCAACATCCTGGCCAGACTTTCTGTAGGAAAAGTTGGGAATTTTCTGGAGCAGATGCTGCAGGTGTTCTTTTCACACCTGGTGGCTCAGTGACAGTCGCCTGCTGGGATCCAGTTGTCCCAGAAATCAACATTTATATGTTTCCTCATGGAAACAAATAATTTTGGAGTGGGAATGGATTGTAAAGTTCCTCGTGGATTTGTTTTCCAACAAATCCATGAGGAACTTTACAATCCATTCCCACTGCAAAATTAAAATTAAAATTAAAATTAAAATTAAATTCATTTTCCAGCACATCCAGTGTGAGTTGTTGCAGTTAATAAGGCATAAAGGTGATTACATCCCATAAAACAGTGGAATTACTGAGGTTGGAAAAGCCCTCCAAGGTCACCGAGTCCAGCCTGTGACCGATCCCAACCAGCCCGGTGCCAAATTCAGGAATTCCCAAACTTCCTGGGGTCTCTCCCTGGCTCCCAGGCTGCGGGTGCTTGAGGGCTGTGTCTGCAGAGCTTTGGAGCTGGATGGGGAATGTGGAATTCTGGGAATCTCCACCCATTGGAGCAGAGCATGGATCACCTCCCCAGCGATGGGGAGATCCATCATGGCCAGAGCTGGGGAATTCCCAAATTCAGGAACAGGGGAATTCCCACATCCCGGAGAATTTGGGGGTGGAGTGTGTGTTTTGTTGGGATTGTTGATTTCATTGGGGAGGAGGAATTTGCACCTTGGAGAACACTGGGGTTCAATCTCCAGGGAATGTTCATTGCTATGGACTGCGGCTGTGGGAGAAGGAGCTTGGAGAAGGTTCCCAGGTCCCTCCACATCCTGGTGTTCAGGGCACTTGGAAAACGGCTCCATTGACATCCCCAACACACCCATTGGAGCAGAGCATGGATCACCTCCCCAACGATGGGGAGATCCATCATGGCCAGAGCTGGGGAATTCCCAAATTCAGGAACAGGGGAATTCCCACATCCCGGAGAATTTGGGGGTGGAGTGTGTGTTTTGTTGGGATTGTTGATTTCATTGGGGAGGAGGAATTTGCACCTTGGAGAACACTGGGGTTCAATCTCCAGGGAATGTTCATTGCTATGGACTGCGGCTGTGGGAGAAGGAGCTTGGAGAAGGTTCCCAGGTCCCTCCACATCCTGGTGTTCACGGCACTTGGAAAACGGCTCCATTGACATCCCTGCAGAGTTGTGGGATTCCCTGGAGCAAAAATGGGTGCTTGGGCAGCCCAGCAGGGATCCAGCTCCATATTTCCCTGGATTTGCCATCCCTGGAGCAGCTCAAAGGACGCCGGTGGGAAAGGACTGGGACGTTCCCGGCAGAACTCATCCCATCACACTCCTCACTTTTCCTGGAGAGATTTCATCCCCTCTTCCCTCTCACACATTTCCCATCTTCTCCCAAGCTCTCAGGAAGACTCTGAGCATGGAAAAGGTGGATGGGGAGCATCCCACGCTCAGTATTCCCAGGAATGGGCTGGAGGCTCTGTGCTCACACTGCTCTGAGACCTGTTGGGGATTGAGGCAGAGCTGCCAATGGAGCAGGGACAAATGCAGGATAATCCCAGCGCTGATGAATATCCATGAATATCCCTCCCAAAGTGGTTTAGCCACAAATTAGGAGCCTCTGCTACCAAGTGAGAGCACTCCCAGCCAAATCTGGGCTTTATTGGAAGATTATCCAAAGAATCAAAGGGATTCTCCCTGGCCTGTGGTTAACAGTTCATGTCTGGAGCAGCTGAGTCGCCTGGAGAGTGGGGCTGGGACTGGAGCATCCATTTCTTTGGAATATCCCAAATAAATCCCTGATTTCAGCCAGGAACAGCAATTCCCACCAGCTTCAAGGACACTGGTAGCATTTGGGATGGGTTTCCTGGCACTTTTTCCCACGCAGCAGCTCAAGCAGCAGGACATCTGTGGCTCCCTCTGTCCCTGCTGCTCCTGCAGCCCCACTTGCCACCCTCAGCCTGGCACAAAGGAACATTTGGAGCCATTCCCCAAGTTTTTCTCAATTTCAGGAGCAGGGAATGAACAAAAATCCTGGCAGGTTCCAACTTAATTGGAGGATTTGTGCATCTCATGGAGATGAAGGTGGGAGAATAAACCCTGAGCTCTCCACACCCCTGGGATCTCCACATTTCTGTTCCAGGAATATGGAACCTGGCGTTGGTGGGGATGAGCCTCCTCCAGCTGCTCCATCCCCAGGGAATTTTAAAGGGATCTAAAATATTGGATTTATGGGACAGCCTCAATGCTGCTTTTGATTCCAGTGGCAAGGAAGGACAAACCCAGCAGGGAAGTGACCTCTGTTATCCCTGGCTCTTCCACACTGAGTCTGAACTCTTCACTGATGGGAAATTCCTGGAATTATATCCACAAAGTGCAATCTGGCTGGAGGTCACACGGCTGAACTCCAAGGATTTTGGCTAATGGGATGTGGATGTCCTAAGCAAGTTTTTGAGGAATGTTTGTGGGCACTTCCAGGTTCTCCTGTTGGACAATTCCAGCCTGGTCTGAGGTTGTAGGCTCAAAGATTCCCAGATGGACATTGGGAAAACTGATGGTTTACCCACGGCTGTGGTCCCAAGGTGGGAATTGATCATTCTGAGATGGAATGTTGCTTCCAGCCATGATGGTGGGAATGGCTGTTTGTCCATCACTGCTGAGGAGACCATGGAGCCAAGGAATTGTTTGGGTTGGAAAAGACCTTTGAGATCATCGAGTCCAACCCAGCACCACATGGTCATCCTGCCCCTTGTCCCCAAGGGCCACATCCACAGGTTTTGAACAATTCCAGGGATGGGGAATCCACCCCTGCCCTGGGCAGCTGTGCCAGAGCTGGAAAACCCTTTCCATGAAGGAATTTCCCCAATATCCAACTAAACCTCCACAGCCTGAGGCCGTTCCCTCTGCTCCTGTCCCTGTTCCCTGGGAGCAGAGCCCGACCCCCCTGGCTGTGCCCTCCTGGCAGGGAATAATGGAATGAGAGGGTCCCTCCTGATCCCCCTTTTTTTCTAGGATAAGCTCCCCAGTTCCCTCAGGGAAGATCAAATCCAGCAGAGCCCAGGCATGGAGCAGGCTGTGCTCCCATTCCCAAGCTGTCCTTACAGAGAATTCCCTGGAATTCCCAGCGCGCCCGCAGGAGCCGTTTCCCAAGCCAAGGTCCCGCTGCTGTCCCACTGTTCCCTCTGTGTGTCCTCGATCCTTGTGGCTCTCCTTGTGGTGTTTCCCACGTGCGTGTCCCGGGGTGACAGGACAAACCGCGCCCAGATGTGCGGCGTCTCGGGCCGCCGGCATTGCGGCTCCTGCCAGATGTTGCCGCACATCCCAGGCAAGCAGAGCAGCTCCCTCCCCTGGGATGAGCCCAGCATCAAGGGCAGGGAGCTGCTCCCGGCAGGAAGGGGGGCTTGGAGCTCTCTGCATCCCGCCTTTGGAGCGGGACGAACAGCCGGACAATTAGCGCCGGGCTGTTAATGAGCAAGGAGGTGCTGGTGGCTGAGCACGCCAAAGGAGGAGGAGGAGGAGGAGGAGGAGGGATGGGAAGGGATGGATGGGCTCCGGCTCCTTGGAGGGAGACAGGGACAGTGGGAGGTGTCCCTGCCATGGCAGGGGGTGGAATAAATGGGATTTAGGATCCCTTCCCACACAAACCATCCTGGGATTCTGCACATCCAGGAGCCCATCCAGGGATCCACGTGCAGGCAGAGCTGAGAATCTGTTTTCCTGAAGAGTCTGCCTCTGCTTTTCCCAAATTCTCCCCTTTTCCCGAATTCCAGTGAATGCACGGCTGAAGATTTTATGGACACGACAGAAATGCCTTTAAAGTGCTCTAGCGCCGGAATCACCGAGCCTCGAAGGGCAGGGAAGAGTCCCTGCACAGGGGAGGCAGTGGGATTTATCTGGGAGCAGGGAATGGGATCTCAACCCATGGGAATTTTAGGGAAAGGGGCCGGGATGGCAACGCTGGGATTTCCTTCCTGTAATTCCATCCCTCAGCCCGGGGAACACCTCCTGTATGTGTGGGGCAGCAGCAGAGGGACACGGCAGTGAGACAGCAGCGTGGGGGAGAAAATCATGGATTATGGCTCTTTTGGGGGAAAAACTGTCCCCCGGCACGGGAGGAACATTCCCTTGGGAAGAGGCTCCTCCAGGAAATTCCCAGGGCCTGCAGAGTGCAGGATCCTGCTCAGTGTGGGGTTTGGATTTGGAGAACCGGGTCAAGCTCAGAATTTTCAAGATCCACAAATCAAACAAATATTTGAGGCCACTCTCTGTTGGGTGGTTCACTGAATTAATAATCCATGGAATCCCAGAATCCTGGGATGGGTTGAAACCTGGTTCATGGGCAGGGGCACCTTCCACTGTCCCAGATTGCTCCAAGTCCTGGTTGGATCCTCCCAGGGATGGGGCAGGAATGTGGGTCCCTTCTCGGGTCATGTCCCACCCCTGGGAGGATCCCTGTCCTGCTCCAAGCTCCTGAAAATCCCACATTTTGCTGAGAAATCCTCCTGCTGTGCAGGCTGTGTGCCTGGCATGGAATTCCCCCAGTGCCTGCCCTGCTTTCCCAACCATTCCCAATCATCCTTATGTGCATTATTTGTGGGATTAATGAGTTCCTGTGAGGCTTTATCCAGCCTGGAGCTTGCCAGTGGGGGAAACAAATGCTTCCATGGATTTTGGGCACATGTTTGGAATTTTAAATCTTTGGGATGAATGATTTAATTTCGTGAAATGTATATTCCATTAATATACCTTTAAATGGGAAGATGATATATATTCAGTATATGTAATTATAAATTTGAAATGTAAGTGAATTGATATGAAAATTTGGAATTTAATGTATCTGCATAAATAGGATATTTTGGAATTTCATAGATCTGTATTAAGAGGATATTTTGTGATTTATTCTGTATTAATGTGACATTTTGGGTTAAGTTCCCCCGTTAAATAAGGAATTTTAAATGCCTTTGCAATCAGTGGATGTCCAGTAAGAGCCTGACTCCCTGCCTGGATCCTGCTCTCGGAATCCCTGGGAATCACAGGATTGTTAGGGCTGGAAAATACCCCCAGGGTGACCTTTGGAAAACACCATGGGAAGCAGAGCTGATGGAAAATTCACCCCACAATTCCCAGGCTGGAGCCAGCCTGGCACAGCTGCTGATCCAGAGGCTTGTCCCAATTCCCAGTAGCCAAATCCCAAACTGGGAAGCTGTGCCTGAATCTGTGATGAGGCCATGGGTGGGATCATCCCCCATGGATGGGATCATTCCCCATGGATGGGATCATTCCCCATGGCTGGGATCATTCTCCCATGGGTGGGATCATCCCCAATGGATGGGATCATTCCCCATGGATGGGATGTGTTCCTCAATGGGTGGGATCATTCCCCATGGCTGGGATCATTCCCCATGGGTGGGATCATTCCCCATGGGTTGGATCATTCCCCATGGCTGGGATCATTCCCCATAGGTTGGATCATCCCCCATAGGTGGGATCATTCCCCCATGGGTGGGATCATCCCCCATGGGTTGGATCATTCCCCCATGGATGGGATCATTCCTCATAGCTGGGATCATTCCCCATGGGTGGGATCATTCCCCATGGGGTTGGATCATCCCCCATGGCTGGGATCATTCCCCATGGGTGGGATCATCCCCCATGGATGGAATCATTCCCCCATGGATGGGATCATGGACAGGGCTTGGAGCAGCCTGGGATAGAGCTGGGGGATGAGCAGCTACACCTGGTAGTAACTGCCAGGGGATAAATGAGGTTGGAGAGGGGATTGTGGCCCTGTGGGATGGAGGAGTTGGGATGTTCCTGTGGAATTTGGCCTTCAAGAGCAGCAAAGGTAAAGCTTTGGTTCTGCCTTTGGATGTGATGGTGTTTATTGGATGTTAATTGATATTTATTGGATGTTTATGGACATTAATTGGCAAATGATCAGTTTGGAACACACAGTGGGTTGGAAGGGAGATTTGAGGAAAGCAGGATGGGAAGAAGCCACCAAGAGGAGTTTGTTTTTTGGGGTTTTTGTGTGATAAATGTGTGTTAGCACCCAAATCTTTGGGGCATGCCCAGTTTAGCCCCTCTTTTTCCAAGTAATTCTATCCTGATTCTCCCTTTTTTGTGTGTGTTCCTGAGTTTAACTCTGCCCACCAAGCTCTGGGAGCAGTTTTAAATTTCCTGCTGAGGGTGGGGATTATAATCTGAGGCGGTTCTTGCCCTTTTTATCAATTCAGTCAGAATTTGGTGACTTGTTCTGCCTTTGGGGCGCCCAGAAGTGATGACATTTACTGGACATTTAGGGGTATTTATTGGATATTTGTGGACACTTGGACATTTCTGTGTTTGGGAAATGATCAGTTTGGAGCATGCACTGGGTGGAAAGTGAGATTTGAAGAAAGCAGGATGGGAGGAAGCCACCCAGAGGGGTTTGTACTTTGGGGTTTTTGTGAGATAAATGTGTGCTAGCACCCAAATCCTTGGGATATGCCCAGGTTGCTCCACACTGATCCCGGGAATTCTGAGCCTGTGGGTTGGGCTGTTTTTAGAGGTCTCCCGTGCACTTTTTTTGGTTTATATCCAACCCACCCCTGGCATTTCTGAGGTGCTCTGCAGTTTCCATGGAGGATCCTTTTCCACTCCCTGCAGTACTTTAAAGATTGATGCCTGGTAATTAATGGGCAGATAACGAGGCAAGATTAATTGGGAATGCAGATGAAACCCATTAGGGATGAGTTTTTGCTGTTATCACACAATGAAATTCCCCTTTTTGTCTTCCCTCACAAACTGTACCCTTGCAGAGGTGGAAAAGGAGGTTTGATGTTCCAAAAGATAAAATTGAGATTAATTCCACACTGCTCCAGACTGGGGGGTCCTTAATGGAAGAGTTCACTGGGAGCTATGAAATTGTCCCTGGGAAAATCATAAAGTTGTCGTAGGAAATTGAGAATTTATATCTGAGTGTGCTGCCAGCGCACAGGAATGTTGTTTAAATAACAGCATGGCCAAATCACTGGGATCTTCCAGGTTTGCTGGGTTCTGATGGAACTAATCCTGCTTCCATGGATTCACTCTGTTGGCTCAGTCCAGCATTTGGTAGGATTCCAGACTGGTTTGGGTGGGAAGGGATTTTAAATCCCATCCCCAGGGACACCTCCCACCATCCCAGCGTGTTCCAGCCTGGCCTTGGGCACTCCAGGGATCCAGGGCAGCCCCAGCTGCTCTAGGAATTCCAGCTCAGCCAGGAATTCACAGTTCCCAGTCTCCCATCCATCCCTGCCCTCTGGCAGTGGGAGCCATTCCCTGTGTCCTGTCCCTCCATGCCTTGTCCCCAGTCCCTCTCCAGCTCTCCTGGAGCCCCTTCAGGCCCTGCCAGGGGCTCTGAGCTCTCCCTGGAGCCTTCCCTAAATGTTTTCCAGCATTCCTGAAAATATCCCAGCCTGCTTCCTAGTTGTTATTATTTTTTCTTTTCATTATCTCCCATAACAATGGATCCCTGACATTTATCCTTCCTCTGCTGGAACACAAAGCAACCCCACTTCAAAAACCAGGGAAGGAATGTGAGCAGGAGGGATGGGAAAGGATCTGTGGGTGGTTTGTGCTCACAGGGAAAGGTGAAACATGGATTTGGCTGAAGGTCAGGGAGGAGATTTCAGGGACTTCCTGGATTTAAAATCATATTTTTTTCCATGTGGGAATGAAAAAGGATTGAGATGATAAAATTCGGGATCATTTGGTGTTGGTGGCTCAGCAAAATGGACACTTGGACCCTCCCAAAGCTGCTCCCTGAGTGCCAAAAATCCCTGGATTTGAACACAGGGATTGCCTCAGGAAAGGAGAGGGGGCACAATCCATGGGGGGAATCTGGGCCCTGGACAAGGGGAGGGGAGCTGGGAGTGGGTTTATTCCCAAATCTCCTCTCCAGAGCTGGGAGTGGGGTTATTCCCAAACCTCCTCTCCAGAGCTGGGAGGGGGGTTATTCCCAAACCTCCTCTCCAGAGCTGGGAGTGGGGTTATTCCCAAACCTCCTCTCCAGAGCTGGGAGTGGGGTTATTCCCAAACCTCCTCTCCAGATGTCCATGGCAGTCCCAAGGGGGGCAGGGGGGAGGTGTAGGGGGTTTTCTTTAGTCACAAAACATAGCAAAAAAAAATGATGGATTTGTGCAAAATCCAAGAGAGTTAAAAAATATCCATTCCTGAGGGCGAGTCCTTTTCCTTAACACCTGGCTGTGTAAAATCCCTACAAACTCCAGGCTCCTTGGGCTGTCCCTAGCTGTCATTCCTCTGTGGCCCCTCTGCCTCCACCTGCTCTGATTTCCAGCCTTCCCTCCCACCTGCTGAGAGCTGAATTGTTGGGAGGTTTCAATTCCAAAGGTTCAGCTCTGCTGACTCCCATCTGTGCTGTCACTCACACCCTTAATTAGCTCCCAATTAACATGGCTCTGCCTTTGCAGGGTCCAGAGCCTTTTCCTGTGCTGATTCTGAGCCCGAATGGCTCAGCTGACAGGAGGGGTTTGGTTCAGAGATGGATTTGGGGATCCTGGGGCTCTTTTCCAACTCTGAGCCCATGAAAATGGAGGATTTGGGATTCCTTTTTAACAGCAGGCTCCGTTTGGAGGGCCAGAGTTGGAGTGGACACTTTTCCTTCTGTTTGGCAAGGAAAACTGCAATTCCAGGAGCCCAGAGAGGGAAAATGAGGCTCTGGGGTTATCCCAGGAAAACTCAGCCAAGCCCTTAACCCTGCTCACTGAGAATGGGATTATTTAGGCAGGAATAGCCAGAAGATCCAGGATTCCAAGCAGAAGGATTTGACTACTTTGAGCCTCAGGTCAACTAAAAGGATTTGTCCTTTCCACCTCCTCTGCTGCATCCTGCTGGAGCTGGAAAAACTGGAAAAATTTAGGCAGGAAAATTGTCTTTTCTTCCTCCAAATTTGTGTCCAGATGGAGACATCCAAAGGTTTGCAACACCAGGAACGGGGAGAGACAAAGCTGTTGTGGCTGGGATGAGAGTAATTTGGGGTTTGGTTGAGTGGCCAAGCAGTGCCAGCTCCTCTGCTCTGCCAAAACACCCCGAGCCTCCTTCCCTGTGCTCTGGGATACCCTGGGGGGAAAGGCTTTAATGGGAAGAGCAGGGATGGATTTGTTATCCCACAGATCCCCCCAGCCTCTGCTCTCAGCAGGGGCATCGTGGCTGCTGCTGTTAAATAAAAGATGCTCCGGAATACTGCAGGCAGGGTTGGCTGGAGGGGGTGCAAGAGCCATTAGTTTTCCTTTGCCAAGATGGATGGGAGGTTTTAGGGAGCTGTGGCTGCCTCCCGGGGTATTTGAAGCTGCCGCAATAATTCCTGCGAGGTGATGAGGGGAGTGACAGCGGGGCTGGGGTTTGGCTTGGGAGGAGGCCAAAAAAAGGAGAAAATTGGGCTTCAGGCATCAAATCCATCACTGGGAGTGAAGGGGAGGCAGAGCAGCTCAGAGCTGTGTTCTGTGGAATAGCAGAGAAATCCTTGCTCCCACAAAAAAGGGGGAATCAATTCAGGGCTGCAGGGGATCCTGGGCTGGTCACACCCTTAAAAAATCCCTGTTTGGGATGCCCTGTTCCAACAAATCCCATTCCTTTTCCACGCTGTTTTCCTGAAATCCTGGAGCAGCTGATCCCTGGTTTGGGGTGACATGGAGGGAGGGATTTTCCAGCTCCTTGGGCTCGTTCCTGCTCCCATTCTGCCCATTCCACAGCTGTCCCTCGCCCAGCACAAAGCCCAAAGGCCTCCCACCCCTGAAGAAAAGAAATGACATTTTATTCCCACCTGGAAAAAGTCAGAGTGGAAGAAATGGAGCATAAAACATCCCTCAGCAGGTGGCAATGGTGAAATGAGACAAAACACAAAATAACCACGGAGCTGCTGCTTGTTTTCCTTTTTTTTTTTCCCCTTTTTTGTCTTTCCCAGAAGGGGAAAATGATTCACGAGGTAATTTGGGATGGATGCTTGGAGCCTTGGTGGTGTCAATTTTCCAGGGCTGAGGGATGTGGATCTGAATCCACCCCCTCAGTGGGGAGCCAGCAGCTCTTACTCTGAGATTTTTTATTTTAATGAGCACATGGAAGTCAGCCCAGACGGGCTGGAATCAGAATATTCCCAGAAGATTTTCCATCTAAACCCTGCTCAGAAGCTGGAAAAATCTGAGTGGAGGTGTCTGCTCAGGGAATTCCTGCTCAGAACTTGGGAATGGGGTGGGAAAGAAGCAGTGGGAGCTGCTGGATATTGATAATTAAATCAATCTTGGAAGTTTTAGTGCTCAGTGTCCTTTTCCTGATATTCCTGCTGGGATTTGTTTTCCCTTCCCCTTGAGGAGCCCTGGGAAGCACCCAATGACCCCTGGAAGCAGGTGAGGAAATGAGATTCCTCCTCTCCCCACAGAAACGCCCAGGACGGAGTAAAAATGTTGGGAGTTGAGTTGAACCCTGCATGAATGAATCCCAAAATTTGGGCTCTGCCTGGTGTCCTTTTGAATTTTGTGGGCCAACAGAATCCTGCTGGATTCTTCCTGCTGGAGTTCCAGGAAAGTCTGGACACACTGCTGGGCACAGGGTGGGATTGTTGGGGTGTCCTGTGCAGGGCCAGCAGTGGAAAATGATCCTGGGGGATCCTTCCAGCTCAGGATATTCCTTGGGTTTAAAGTGTGGGTCATTTGGGATGATTTCTTTAGGATTTCTCTGGAATTAAAGTCTGTAAGGAATTGTTACTGGTGAGAAAGTGTTGGTTTTATCCTCCTGGTATTGCACAAAACCTGGATCATTACAGAAATGGGGAATTGTTTGTCTTAATTAAACAATCCTTGTGTCTGCTGGAACTTTCTCACCTGGGAATTCCCAGGGATAAACAGACCATGGAAACAAAGGATTGTTCCCAGGTTTCTTAAGTGCAAAAAACCTGGAGAGGATGGGAATTCTGCAGTTCCCTCTGCCTGTTCCTGAAGCTTCCCAGAAATCCTTTTGGCATTTTTTGGGAGCAATAAGGCAGGATTTGAATCCAAGGAACAATAAACGGGGACAGGAGCAGAGCTGCCGTAGGAATTCTGGCTGGGAGGGGTTTTATTGGGATTTCTATTTGATATAAAAACATGAGGTAGGGATGTCCCTGCTGGGAAATTGCTGCTGGAAATTCCCACCTGGATGTGGGTCTGGCCAGGAGCATTTTGGGGGATTGGGGGTGCACAGAGCAGAGAAAGCACTCTGGAAAATTCCAGGAACAAGGTGATGGATTTTGTGCTCCGTGCACTCAGGGAAGCTTTTGCCACTCCGGCTGTATTTATTCCCATTTTTCGCTTCCATCATCTCCAGTGACAGGAAGTTTCCCAAGTTAATTGGATTCTTCAGCAGCTTTTTGGGTATTTTTTCCCAGGGAAAAAAAAAAAATCAAATTGATCTTCCCCCGTTGCCCTGAAGATGCAAAGCTTTGAAATGAATCCGAGGTGGAATTTATTTTATGACAAAACAGGAGATGAAAAACAAATACCAGGAATAAGCCATGAATTTTTCATGGGGAGTGGGAGAGCAGTGGAATGTTCTGGATAATCCCCTGGCACCTGGGGCAGCTCAGCGTGGGGGTGGGAGGGCTGGAGCATTCCCCATCCCCAGGGATTGCTGCTGGCATCCTGCAGGAACTCTGTGCTGGGTAATCACAACGGTGGGGATGAGCCCCAGCCCTCAGAATTCCACTTTTCAATCCAGATTGCTGTGCCACGGCCAGGCTGGAGCAGCCTGGGATGGTGGAAGGTGCCCCATGGCAGAGGTGGAGCTTTGAGCTTTCATGTCCCAACCATTCCATCATTCCATGATCAATAACTCCCCCATCCTTCCCTCTAATTAAAAGGAATGCTGAAGAAAACACTGGGAATGCTGGTGGGTTTACGGATCTTTAAATCTGTAATTAAATGTCTGTTTGGCTGAGATAACTGTAATTAATCCAATTAATATTCTGGAGTGGAATCTTTTCAGAGATAAGAAAGTTTAAATATAAGGAAAGGTTTTTCCACTGGGGGAGGCGAGGCCCTGGCACAACTTCCCAGAGAAGCTGTGGCTGCTCCTGGATCCCTGCAAGTGTCCAAGGCCAGGCTGGAGCATGGGGATAGTGGAAGGAGGTGGAATTAATGCTCACATCATTTCACTCCCATTTTTCTGGCCCTAATCCCAGGTTTTTATTCCCAGGTGTCTGAGGACATGAAGGGAGGGATGGGGCAGCTGTTCTGGCTGCACCTGAGCTCTGGGGCTGTTCATCCTGGCCAAAGCCAGCCTCGTCCTCCCCTGGAGATCCTGCAGGGTCTCATCCCTCTGAATCCCCTGGGAAAATGAAATCTTTGGGGTTGGAATGGGCAGGGAGGGCTGTGTTCCCAGTGCTGGGCGTGCAGGGGATTTGGGATCGTCCCACCGTGGAGCCTGGGACAGCCCTTCTGCCTTTCCCTGCCTGCCCAGAGCTGTCCTGGCTGGCAGCAGCCAGGCCAGCAGCCCCAGGGAGTGTCCCCAAGGTGAGGGATGGAGGGAATGCTGCCAGGGAGTGTTTACAAACCCGGGAATGCCAGGAAAGCAGGGAACGGCTGAAGGCGCGGCAGGCCCCGAGCTGCCAGGCCAGGCTCAAAATCAGCATTTGCCAGCTCCATTTGTGTCCCAAAGGCAGCTCTGCTCCCTCCTGGAGTTGTTATCCCGGGATGAAGCTGTCTCCTCAGCTCCTGGGGTTTGTGGGGGTGTCCGAGGCTGCCCACGAATTGCTGGGCTCTGGACATGGGGCTGCAGAGCTGTCCCAGCTCCAGGGCTGGACATGGATCCCTCCTCCCCTGCCAGCTGGGATTGCTGTGTTCCCAAAAGGGCTCTCCAGCCCTGCATTCCCATCCCTGCAGGGATTGCCAGGCTGTGGGAATGTGGCACTGGGAGGGACACGGGGCGGTGCTGGCGATGGTTGGGCTCCATGCTGGGGGGCTTTTCCAGCCTTGATGGTTTTACATCTGATTCCATGGATGCCATGGAACTCCATTCCTTGTCCTGGTTACCACCACGCAATGGAACTCCATTCCTTGTCCTGGTTACCATCACATCCATGGAACTCCATTCCTTGGCCTGGTTACCACCACACCATGGAACTCCATTCCTTGTCCTGGTTACCATCACATCCATGGAACTCCATTCCTTGTCCTGGTTACCATCACACCCTGGAATTCCATTCCTTGTCCTGGTTACCGTCACACCGTGGAACTCCATTCTTTGTCCTGGTTACCGTCACATCCATGGAACTCCATTCCTTGTCCTGGTTACCATCACACCGTGGAACTCCATTCCTTGTCCTGGTTACCATCACACCATGGAATTCCATTCCTTGTCCTGGTTACCGTCACACCGTGGAACTCCATTCTTTGTCCTGGTTACCGTCACATCCATGGAACTCCATTCCTTGTCCTGGTGGCTGTCACACCATAGAATTCCATTCCTTGTCCCTGGATGTTTTAAACTCCCTTTTCCCTGTTTTCTCCACCATGGCTGAGGTTCCTCCTGGCTGCCTGGGGAGCCTGGAAGAGCCCTGAGGCAAACCCACTTCCCTGAGCTGTAAATGTCAAATAATTATTGTGAAATATTCCCTGGGACAATGCTGAATGGTTTAGAAGAGCTGAGGGAGTTCTGAGAGGGAGGAAAAATCCCTGAAGGATGTGGGATGGAGATTTCTGGCTTGGAAGGTGTCAGAGGAGTCAAACCAGGCTTGAATTTGGGTTTAAATATGTCTGGCTGCCCATAATTGCTGACAATCTGGGAAATGAATGTTCAGCAGAAGCTCAAGGAGGAGTTTTAGTGGCATTTCACTGCTGGCTCTGCTATTTCGTGGTGATTTGTTGGATTTGAAGAGCTCAAGGAACACCTCAGCATTTAAATAGGACAGGGTGAACATTCCATGAAGGGAATGTGTGGGAATGCCATTAAAAGGCAAATCCCTCCAGGAAGGGAAAGGTTCCAAGGTGCATGGAGTGATTTGAAATAAATCCATTTTTTAGCAAGAAAAAGTCAAATTATAATCCAGAAAACAAACCCTGGTTCTGTTTATTCACTCCCAAAGCAATAAAGCAGTCAGGACAAAAAGCTGCTTATCACAGCACCTCCAATCCTGCCTTTTCTGCTCCCAGATGGAAATTCTGGAGTGACAGGAATAAATCTCCATCTCCAGGCCTCTCCCAGCAGGGCAATTCCAAAGGAGCTGCAGCTCTCACAGCACGCTTGGGGTTGTTGCTGCTCAGTGCAATATTGAGTTGTATTTACACATTTTTCTGTATTTTCTCAGCAGTGGAAGTGCTAAAGCTCCACAATAAATCAAATCCTGGGAGTGCAGTGAGAGCTGCCTGTTCTGCTGTTGGTTTTATTCCCAGGATCCTATTCCAGAGCATGTGGAGAAAAATTCATTTCAAATCCAAGTTGTGCTTGCTCTGCCTCAGCCTCCATTTAGAGAGCTGGGAAGGAATCGGGGATTTATCCAAAATAAATCTCTTTGTGTGCTCTGCAGATCTCTTGGAAAACGCTCCTGGCTTGACTGTGGGTTTGGGTTTGCTGGAAGTGGGAATTCAGGGCAGAAATCCAGCTCTCAGGTGGGGGAAGAAGAGGGATGGGGAACCTCTGCCCTCAGAGCAGCACCAGGAATTACTCAGGGTCGGGCTGGTTTGGGTAAAAGGCCAGTCCAGAACAAGAGTTGGACTGGTCAGACTGGTGGGCTCTGGTCTGGACATGGAGTTCTTGTAAATCCCAGGGAATTTAAATCTAAATTTAAACCTAGTGGCACCCTGCCATGAGGTGAAAGCTGGGAATGTGGGTAGTGCTTGTGTGCAAGGAGTGCAGAGAAGCCCTTCCTGCCCTGGGACCTGGATTTTCCTGGGCCACAAACCCACAGGAAGAGAGAAGAATGTGGGTTTGGGATTCATGAGTGCTGGGATAGCTGGGGTTGGAAAAGATGTTAAGGATTATTCCATCCCACCCTGCCATGGGCAGGGACACCTCCCACTGTCCCAGCTGCTCCAGGCTGGCCTTGGGCACTGCCAGGGATCCGGGGGCAGCCACAGCTGCTCTGGGAGAACATTTGGGCCCTTCCCTGAGTGTTTAAGCAGTAACAATTCCCCTGGTCTGGCTTTTCCTGCTGCTCTGGCTGGAAAACATGGAGAAGTCTGTTCAAGGAGAAGTTTGTGTTTGAAAGGCCTCCTGCCCTCGAGGCATCATTTCCTCTTTAGCAGAGACAGCTTCTATAAAGCAAATTTCTCTTGTTATCATCTCCTTCTCCTTCCTCTGTCTGCCCTTTGTGCTCAGCTGACAATTTTTGAAGGATTTATTCCGACCTCTGGGAATGCTGCCAGGTCTGAGCAGCTTTTTGTGGGCAGATGCTTCACCTGTCTGTGTGTTTGGGCAACCTCCCGCTGCTGATCCCAGATTTTCCTGGACTGGAGAGTTACAGTGAAAGGGAAGATATTTGAAGTGTTTTATAAAGCACATCCCAATCCTTTCTCCACATAAACCTAAGGGTGGTGTGGTTCCTATTTTAGTCCTGGTTTAATGCCCTTTCTCCTCATAAAGCCAGGCTGGATCTTATCCCTGAAATCTGATTTGTGCCGTGGGCTGGAAGGCAGGAAAAGCATTTTCCAGAGTTGATTGTGTTTTATGAGGCTGTGGAGTTGTGTAACCTCAGTCCAATAAAGCCATGGATAAGAGATGGACACAAATCCCTTTTCCATATCAAGCCCCAGAACTGGGATTCAATGAAGCAGGAACGGGGGAGAAAGGTGGGATTGAATCACATTCCAGCTCCTTTGGGGCTCCCCAGCTCCAGTCCCCCTAAATTCAGTCAATTTGGGGCTTTTAGGTGCTATTGCCCCATTCCAGCTTGAGACTGAGCATGGAAAAGGAATTAAGGCTCCTCCCAAAACCCCCTGAGGGCTGCAGAGGCTGCAGGTGGAGGGGGATGTTGGGATTTGGCCGATTTCCCACCCCTAAGGAAGTGAAAGCTGGGAATGTGGGCAGTGTTTGTGGGCCAGGAGTGCAGAGAAGCCCTTCCTGCCCTGGGGCCTGGATTTGCCTGGGCCACAAACCCACAGGGAGAGAGAAAAATGTGGGTTTGGGATTCATGGAATGCTGGGATAGCTGGGGCTGGAAAAGATGTTAAGGATTGTCCCGTTCCACCCCATCCCATGGGCAGGGACACCTCCCACTGTCCCAGGGGGTTCCAGCCTGGCCTTGGACATTCCAGGGATCCAGGGCAGCCCCAGCTGCTCTGGGAATTCCAGCCCAGCCAGGAATTCCCAGTTCCCAATCTCCCATCCATCCCTGCCCTCTGGCAGTGGGAGCCATTCCCTGGCTCCTGTCCCTCCATCCTTGTCCCCAGTCCCTCTCCAGCTCTCCTGGAGCCTTCCCTTCTCCAGGGGAACATTCCCAGCCTGGCTCCAGCCCTTGGAGTTAAAGGCTTGTGAGGGGTTTGGTGGGATATGGATGCAGGTCTGGCTGCAATTCCCAAATCTGCTTGATCCCGTTTTCCTGGTTTTTAGAGCTCTGCCCTGTTCAAACCCACTGGTGGCTGCTCCCAAAAAGTCTGAAGGTCACCCTTTGTGGCAGAATCCTCTTTTCCCCAAACATTTTGTCCCAAATCAGATGCTTTGATGGAGAGCTTTGACAGCTGGGATGGTTTTTAGGGAAACATCCACTTCCTCCTGGAGGAACACATCCCTTTTCCTCCTGGAATTTTGGCTTCCATTGCCCAGAGAATTTTGGTTCAGTCATGGGGTTAAATCAAAATTAATCCAAAATAGAATTGAAACCTTCCTTTTATTCCAAGTGCTGAGATGATTTAAAGGAGAAAAGAAGGATTTTGGAAAGCTTTTCCTGCAGAAAAATGTTGGCCAGATAAACAGGCTCAATTAGTGCTTAATGAGGACACAGAGTCCCAACAGTTTAAGTCTATCCTCCCACATTTATTTTTCCAACAAAATGCATCCAGATCAAATAAAAAATAGCACAAAATTCATCTGTGCAGGGTTTTTCTTTTCACTTCTAAACCGAGAGGATAATTTACATTTAAATCCAGCACTTCCGTGCATTATTTTGTTCCTAATTAATTGAAATATTAATTATCCCTCTAATGCCTCATTGTTTTTATTATTTAGGTTTTGTAGAGGTGGTTGCTGTTATTTTTTGGACAAGTGGGAACTGAGGCACTGAGATAAAATCAGAGATTTCTGGCTGTTCCCAGCAGTGTTTGGTGTGGGATCCTCCCACAGCTTGGATGTGCAATCCCAGGTTGGATATTGCTGCTTGTTGTGACAATTGAAATTAAGCCTTCAAAATAAATTGGCAGGAATTAGATTAAAATTTGGGAAAGTCATCCAAATATTTCTCCAAGTATGCTAAGAGTTTGGCTTTGTTATAAAATGAAATTAGGTTTGAACTGCAGCACAAAAGCTGAGCTTAAAATAACCCCATTTGTTTCCTCCAGCTGCTAAACTGCTGCTTAGGCCCAAATTATTTCCATTAAGGAAATATTCATGGAACCGTGTTGTTCTTTAAATAGGAATTTTCCTTGAGGAGAAATTCCAGTAAAATGAGAAAATACTGATGGGAAAAAGGGGAATATGTGGGAAGTGATGGGGAGTAAAAAATCAGCGAACGGTGGGATTATAAAGAGGGCAAATAATGAATTTTCCCCTTATCCAGTGGCTGGGGAGCTTCCTGGGCTTACATGGATAAGCCTCTCCCAAATTCCAGATGGAGCCACGGTAAATCCTGTTTATTTTTGGGAATGTTGGAGCTGGGAGCAACCACTCCTGGAGTTCCTTCAGCAATTACTTAATTGTTGTTCCCTGTAAATGTGAAGACTTCCTAAAAATACAATTTATTCTGAAGGTGCTGGGCTTGGCTTAAATGTCAGGAAAACAGGGTGGGAAGGAGGTGGAAGAGGGAGGGGAGATTTCCTGGAATTTTGGGAAGGAATTGTTCCTGGGAGGGTGCAGCACCTGCCTGGGGTGGGCCTGGAACCCTCAGCCTGCTTTTCCTGAGGCAGAAGTGAAAATAATTCAATATAAATTTAACTTTGCCCAAGATTTCTGTCGCTGGCTTTTGTCCTGCTGCAATCCTGGGGTTTGTGTGGAAATAAATCCGAGGGAATTTAGCTATTCCGGGATTCCTGTTGGTGCTTTTTGCTGGTTTTGCAGAGCAGGGCCCTGACATTTCAGTGAGGCCAGGGGGGCATCACAGGCAGCTGCAGTTCCCAAGTTTTAATGGGAAAAGTGAGGATTTTACATCTACCGGGATTAACTTGGGTTTTTTTCCCTCATTTTTCCCTCAGATCAGGAGCAAGCAAAGACCTTGGCCCACCTTGGTGGCATTTTTTATTCCTTTTAAAACAAAACTCCAGCAGTGCCAGCAAAACCATTCCAGAGAATTGATTGGTTTTCTCTGCTGTGTGGAAACTCCTGAATTCTGACTCTTTTTCCACATTATCTTCTATGTTTTTGGTTGTTTTTTTTTTCAGTCAGCCGTGCTTGTTATTGATTTTATTTGCTGCTTTTTGTTGTGGAGTTGGACTTTTAAATTCCAAACCTGTCGAGGCATGAATCCATCCTGGAAAAAGCAGCTTGGGAGCAGCAGAGGGATGAATCCCACTGGGCAAAGAAGGGTGGAATGGTTGAAAAGATGGGAAAAAAGGCCAAGCCAGGTCGTGGATGAGTCTGTTCTGCTTTTCCCTGCCAGGCTGGGGCCTCTTTCCATCAATCTTCAAATGTTACTCAAGGAGTAACTCAGGAGTAAGAGAGCCAGGGGTGCCCTCTGATCCTTCAGATGCCTCAGGATTGGTTGGATTTCAGGCCAGGAATGTTTTGTTTTCCCACAGATTCCCAGCTTGAGGATCCAAGGAATACCCAGATCCATTGGAAGGTGATAATGGCCCTCGGATCCATTCATCCCCTCGGGATCCATCCATCCCCTCAGGATCCATCCCATCCCTTCTGGGATCCATCCCATCTCCTCAGGATCCATCCATCCCCTCCCAATCCATTCCCTCGGATCCATCCCTCCCCTCCTGATCCATCCCCTCGGATCCATTCATCCCCTCGGGATCCATCCATCCCCTCAGGATCCATCCATCCCCTCAGATCCATCCCATCCCTTCTGGGATCCATCCCATCTCCTCAGGATCCATCCATCCCCTCCTGATCCATCCCCTCGGATCCATTCATCCCCTCGGGATCCATCCCATCTCCTCAGGATCCATCCATCCCCTCGGATCCATTCATCCCCTCGGGATCCATCCCATCCCCTAAGGATCCATCCATCCCCTCCCAATCCATCCCCTCGGATCCATCCATCCCCTCCTGATTCATCCCATCCCTTCAGATCCATCCCCTTGGATCCATCCCATCCCCTCAGATCCATCCATCCCCCTTGGGATCCATCCCATCCCCTCGGATCCATCCATCCTCTCAGATCCATCCCCTCGGATCCATCCCATCCCCCTTGGGATCCATCCTATCCCCTCAATCCCCTCAGATCCGTCCCATCCCCTCCTGATCCATCCCCTCAGATCCATCCCATCCCCTCAGATCCATCCCATCCCCTCCTGATCCATCCCCTCGGATCCATCCCATCTCCTCGGATCCACCCCCTCCTGATCCAGTCCATCCCCCTGGGGATCCATCCCATCCCCCTCCTGATGCATCCCCTCCCCTCGGGATCCTGTTCCATCCCCTCCTGATCCTGATCCATCCGATCCTGATCCCTCCCCTGGGATCCATCCCTCCCCTCCTGATCCCGATCCCTCCCCTCAGATCCATCCCCTGGGATCCATCCCTCCCCTCCTGATCCCGATCCCTCCCCTCAGATCCCTCCCCTCGCACCCAGGGATGAGCAGAGGCTCCCCCCGGAGCAGCTGCTGCAGCACACAAAAGGATGGGAAGGTTTTTCCTGAGCTTTTCCGAGGGAAGGATGCTTTGAAGAGGAATTCAAATGTCTCATGGGAATGTTGTTGGGAAGGGCTCTGTCCTCGCTCTGCAGCCAGGCTGGGAGAGATGGGAATGTTCACCTGGAGAACGGAAGGCTCCAGGGAGAGCCCAGAGCTCTCCAGGCCCTAATCCCGTCCCATCCATGGGCAGGGACCCCTCCCACTGTCCCAGACTGCTTCCAACCCTGTCCAGCCTGGCCTTGGACATTCCAGGGATCCAGGGGCAGCCCCAGCTGCTCTGGGAATTCCAGCCCAGCCAGGAATTGCCAATTCCCAGTCTCCCACCCATCCCTGCCCTCTGGCAGTGGGAGCCATTCCCTGGCTCCTGTCCCTCCATGCCTTGTCCCCAGTCCCTCTCCAGCTCTCCTGGAGCTCCTCCAGGCCCTGCCAGGGGCTCTGAGCTCTCCCTGGATAGATCTGATCATTCCCAAAATTCTGAGCACAGCTCTCATGAATTAAAATGAGATTTCCCGCCATTTTCCTAGGACACAAAAAGCCAGGTGAGTCCCTGTTTTGTCATGATTAATCCAAAGATATACTGGAAAAATTCCCAAAAAATGAGATATTCAAGCCTTTCCCACCATGGGAACAGCTCCCAGAAATTTACCTTCCCTGGGAATGCTGCACAGCCACTTCCTGCTCCCCGTTCTTGGAGGGTCCCTGTTGCTTTTGGATCAGATTTGTTCAAAATCCATTAAAAAAATTAAATTTAAATATGCAAATCAATTGCTGAAAGGTAAATATTCCCCGAGCCGTTATTCCCTGTGTGGCAGGAACGGGATATTTTTAAACCAAAGGAAATATGGTTGGGAAAAGCTCCATATGTTAATGAGAGCTGATTGGTTCCGAACTTAATTAGGGATGGGAGCAGGGGAGCCTGAGTGACATCTGTTACTTCCTTCCATAACTCTTGATATTTTCCATGGATGTCACTCCAGGAGAAGCTCATTCCTGAGGCATTTCTTCCCAAAGAAACATTTGGGTTAAAAAAGAATAACAGGATTGGCTCCTTTGGAGCCAACGTTGGAATAGCTGAGATTTTTCTGGGTTTATGTTCGGGGTGTCCACCCAGGTTTGTTTTTCATGGAGTGTCCCAAGGGGGGAAATGTAATCCCAAAAAAAGTTGGATTTAATCCCAGGATCTGTTCTGCTGCAGGGGTTTAACCTTCCTCTACCAGGCTGGACAACACACACTCAGATTCCATGGAATTATGGGATGGTTTGGGATGGAAAGGACCTTAAATCCCATTTATTCCCTCCCAGCCATGGGCAGGGACACCTCCCAATATCCCAGGTTGCTCCAGCCTGACCTTGGACATTCCAGGGATCCAGGGGCAGGCACAGCTGCTCTGGGAATTCCATCCCAGACGAGAATTCCTAATTCCCAATCTCCCATCCATCCCTGCCCTCTGGCAGTGGGAGCCATTCCCTGGGTCCCTCCATGATCCTGGAGGATTTTCCAGCCTAAACCATTCCTGGGCTCCATGAAACCACAATAAATCCTTGCTGAGGGGAGCTGTGTTTGGAGGGATGAACCCCCTGAGCTCCCAGTGGGGCTGGAATTCCCTAAAGTGGGAGGGAGCAGCTGGAAGCACTGGGAGATCCATGCTTTGAAACACCATTTTCCCTCTCTCCCCTTCGTTTCCATCGGGATACAAAGGGATGGCTCAATAAAAAGCTGGAGTGGAGCTGCTCAGATGAGATCCCAGCTGGAAAATTTGGCATTGGAAGGAGAATTTGTCCCATTTTGTCTGCATACATTAAATCCAAGAGTAGCTGGGATGTTCCTGTGGAATATTTACAACTCCGTGTCTACAACTCCGTGCAAAATGAACATTCATTTCCTAGCTAGAGCCTTCCTCATTTGACAAAATAATTCCAGCTGGGGAAAAAAGGGATTTGTAGGAGTGTAGAGCTGGGAATCTGCACCCAAAGATTCAGGGCTTCCCCAAATCCCTGTTTTCTTCCAGGAATTTTTGGCAGAGCCCAACCTCCCTCAGATGGGAGGAGAAATCTCTGTTTGGAAGAGGAATTTTTTGTGCTGGAGAAAAATCTTGGAGTTGAAGAGAAATCCTGGTTTCTCACTAACCCATCCTTTTAGAATGTTTAATTTGCAGGGAATTTTTGCTGGTTTGTTTTTAGGGAAAGAGGAGCTCTGTGGTTAAAGCCAACCTCCCCCTATTCAGTGGGATGTGCATTTGGGGTAAAAGCTTGGTTTACTCCGAGATTTCAGATCAGTGTTAAGTCTCCAGAGTTTTCCTCCTCCTTTTGGAATTTTCCTTCCCTTTTGGGACTTTCCCCCATTTTTTGGTGCCCAGGATTCCCTGGATGCCACCAAACCCAGAACCAGCAGGGCTGCGATCGCTGTGTCTGTCCCACACCATGGAATGGTTTTTGGGAATGATTTCTCTCCAAAGGCCCAGCTCACAGCACGGGGATTTTCGGGAGCTCATTTTCATAGGAATAGCGGGTTCGGGATGGGGAATTCATGGAATGTTCTCTGTGAGGGAGGAAGGTTTGGTCGGAAGCGGGGAGGAGCCGCTCCCTGTGCTCCATCCGCGGCTGCCGCGCTTCCTCTCCTGGCATTCCTGCTTTTTGCAGGAAAAGCAGAGCCTGGCCGGATCCCAGCTTTCCATTAGGTGAAATTCCCGGGAGGAACGAGGAGGAGCAGCTCTCACCTCCTGCATCCACCGGGTAGCTGCTCCCCAGGAGGGGAAGGAGCAGCGTTGGGAAGGGGCTGGCACCTGAGGAGGCTCCAGGAGCCTGGGAAAGGCTGGTTTGAGGGATTTAGGGATGAGGAGCCCAGGAAAGGCTGGTTTGAGGGAATGAGGGATGAGGAGTTTGGGAAAGGCTGGTTTGAGGGATTTAGGGATGAGGAGCCTTTGCAGAGTTGATCCCAAACCACCTTGGACCTGGGATATGGTTTTAGCTCCTGTGCCATCTGGGAATTGCAGCAGGAGGGATTTCAGGGATTCCTTAAAGCAGGAATTGTGCTGCAAATACCGGGGATGCTCCTGGAAATGCCTTTTTGGTGGGAAAGAGGCTGCGGAAACCCAGGATGTCCCAGCCCTGGTGTGACACAGCCCAGGGCAGTGCCCGTCCCTTGGGAAAATGTTGGGAAAATTCCTGCATGGAAGAGGCTGGGAGGTGGAGTTCCTATTCCTGGAGGGATTTGAAGCCCTGTGGATGTGGCACTTAGGGACATGGGGCAGTGGTGGCCTTGGCAGATCAAGGATTGGATTTGAAAACATTGGAGATATTTTCCAAGTTTTCAAACTCAATAAAAAGTGGGAATAAGGGCAGCAGACAGGTCAGGAGCTGCTGATTCCCGCTGGTTTTAGAGCCATTGAGAAATGTGTGCAAAATGCAGCAGGAGCTGAATCCCAAATATGAAAATGGCACCTGAGTGGAAAAAATATTTTGATTTTTTTTTTCTTTTTTTCCTACGGTTTTGTTTGTTTGGTTTAATCAGAAGAAGCTCACTCAGGCTCAGGGAAGGGAATCCAAGTCCTTCCCATGGTTACAATCACCAAGGAAACCACTCTGGTGGTATCCAGGGCTGGAATTTCAGTTTTCCAGTTGTGTGCCTCTTGGAGAACTGATTAGAGAAGGAAAACTCCTCCAGGCTTCATGGATTGCTCAAACTCCTCATAGTTTTATATCCCTTTATCCCAGAGTTCCTCCCATCCCTCCGGAGCTCCTTGGAGCTGCTGCTTTTCCTCTCTCAAAACGCAGAAAAAATTAAAAATATGGATGGTCATGACGGAAAAGCAGGAGTTAAGGAATTCTCAGTATTCCAAATGTTTTCCAACCATCTCAGATCTTTCCTAAAAGGATCCTTTATTCAAATGTTTTCTTGGAATCTTTATTGCAAAGTTGGTCGCTCCAAAGAATTTCCAGAGCTTGAAAGATTTTCCCAAATCAAACAGATTGAGGAAAATAATTGGAATCTATGGAAAAATCCGTGGGTTTTGTGGAAAAGCAGATTTCTGAGCCAGAGAAAATGTTGGAGTGTGGTGCAAAACTACAAGCAGCAGCTTTCCAGTTCTCCCAGTAAACTTTGGGATGCCTGACTGTTACTGGATGTGTTGTTTGTGCCAATCCTTAATTTCACCAAATGCATTTATTGAGGAAATCTTCCAGACCCAAAATCTTGGGAAAACTGAGGGAATATTGATCCAAGCACTTTTAAAGCCAGGAAACGAAGAGTAGAATTGGAGAATCATGGAAGGGTTTGGGTTGGGAAAACCACCTGAGGTCATCGGATCCCAAAACTCCCAGCACTTCCCAGGCCCAATCCGTGTCCCCAAGTGCCACATCCACGTGGATTTGAAATCCCCCCAGGAATGGGAGGGACTGGGGCAGCTGGATCCAGGGGATGGAGCCTCAGGGGGTGTTTTTCCTGCTCCTTTGGCAAACATTCCAGAGCTGGGATTGCCCTGGGGTGGAGATCCCCGTTCTCCAGCCTGGGAATCCCACGGGATGGGATCAGGAAAAGATTCTCTCCTTTGGCATTCCCTGCCTGCCACAAAGGAAAGCAGGAAAGGAATTAGGAAAAGGAGTCAGGGAATCTCTGCAAGTTGAATTCCAACTGGGGCCTCAAGAGGAACAGGGAATTCCAGCTTGGATGGGAATCCAGAACCCCTGAGGAGGCTCCTGAAGTTAAACCCGAGCTTAGAGTTAACCCAGGCTGCAGCTGTCCCTCTGCTTCCCAAAAAACTGCTTTTGGGACGGGCTTCCTGGGAATTTCAGGTGTTTCCCAGCAGATGCCAAAGTGAAACCCTAATCCAAGAAGTTTTTTGGGAATCAGTCCCTTCCCAGAGGAGGCCGGGCCGGAGCTGGGGGAGCTCAGGGACAGCAGGAATTGGATTTGGAGGCTTCTCCAAACAATTCCTTTGCCATCCCCTCCTCTGTCCCTGTGCTGATGAGCTGTGCATCTGGATCCAGGATTTTTAATGGGCTTTCAGTGGGTTTTGTGTGGGAGAAGATAATTCCTGATAATTATCCCGGGGAAGTTTCCAGTGCTGGAGGCCACGCTCCCATCTCCATTCTCCTTCCTTGAAATGAGCCTTTCCTGAGCCCATGGAATTTTTCCAACACAAACACTTCATCCCTGCTTATCAGACAGAAAATGCCGGAGAAATTACATTGATTCCAGCAAAAAGCATGGATTGGCCCTTCTTCCCTCGCAGATGGATTTTGGCTGTTGTTCATTTTTCTCCTGTCATAAAATCTTCCATCCTTTATTTTCCCTTTATATCCCGGGCAGTTCCTAATCCTCTGCTGAAGCCTGGATGACAGGAGGTGATTTTGCAGTGTAAAATGAGATGGAGGTAATGCCTCTGGCTCTGCAAACCTCCTGCTTTTCCTTTATTTCCATTTATTTTCCTCCATTTCAGGGGCAAACCTCTTTGTTTTCCCTTTTCCCATTTATTTCAGGTGCAAACCTCCCAGTTTCCTTTATTTTCCTTTATTTACCTTTATTTACCTTCATTTACCTTTATTTACCTTCATTTACCTTTATTTACCTTTATTTACTTTTGTTTACCTTTATTTACCTTTATTTTCATTTTCCTTTATTTTCCTTTGTTGATGGTACAAATCTCCTTGTTTTCTTTTTTCCCCTTTATTTTCCAGGACAAACCTCCTTGTTTTTTCTTTATTTCCTTTTGTTTTCAGTGCAAGCCTCCTGGTTCCCCTGAATTCCCCTCTATTTTCAGGTGCAAACCTCCTGATTTTATGGGATGAGCTTTAAAGTCCGTTCCAACCCAAACCAGTCTGGAATTCCATAATGCCATGATCCATTTCCAACCAAATATTCCCATACATCGTCCTCATAAACCCAAAAGTTCTGCAGGTCAAGAACGACACTTGAGGGGGAAAAAACCTTTTTTTTTTTTTTGGAATGAGATGGGATTTAAGGTCCTTTCCATCCCAGCCCAGCCTGAAATTCCATGACCCCACCAGGCCAGCTCCTTGGAATGCTCCGAGCTTGGAAGCCTTGGGAGCAAAGCCAGCCTTGGGCTCTTCCAGGAGCTGCACATTCCAGGCGTGTGTGGATTGCCAGGATTTGGTGTTTTGACAGGAAAACTTGCAGAATGAACGAAGGAACCTGGTCCTGGCTGGAATTTGGGACAATACTGGGAGTTCCACCCCCAGCTGATTGCCCCTGGCACCCCACTCCTGCCCAAAATCCGGGATGTGGATCCTGCTGGGTGCCTTAGGACCAGGACAAATTATCATCATCTCGGAGCTCTGGGTGGGATCAGTGGCACCTCTCGCTTGCTGAGCTGCTGCAGCCGGGCTAAATCCGCTTTTTCCAGGCAATTTGGGAATGAATCTTGGCACAGGAGGAGCCATTCCCTCCTCTCTCCATGGGCAGCAAGGCTGGAGCCAAGGAATGAGCTCTGGGTACCTGGAATGTGCTGCTGGGCTACAGGATAATTGGAATAACGAGGTGGCAGCAGCACGGGGCCATTAATGGCCATTAAAACCAGCCCAGGGCTCTGAGTGCTCGTGGATGTGGAGCTGGGAAACCACAGGATGTCCATCCTTGGCAGCACTCTGGGATGGGAAGGGATTTCCCAGCCCCTTTTCAGCCCTGCTGTGGTGGATGAGCTCCCCTGGCACAGGTAACACCCACCAGCAGCGAGGGCTGGAAGGAATGATGGAATTGTGCTTTCCTCCCTCATCCCACCTTGGCTGGATGCAGGAAAATCCCCGGGCTGAGTGCAGGGCTCTGATTTATCCCAGGGTGTGGTGGCACTGGCTCAGGAGGTGCAGTCATTCCCATCTCCCAAAAAACCTGAGTGTCCAGATGGGAAAGAGCCACTGGCACCAGGGCAGTGCCAGCTCGGGGTGACACAGCCCAGGGCACATCCAGGGCTGGGGACAGCTCCAGGATCCAACAGGAGGGACCCTGAGGGGCTGGAGCAGGGAAGGGAAGGGGCTGGAGAATCCCTGAGGGAGCTGGGAAGGGGTTGGAGAATCCCTGAGGGAGCTGGGAAGGAGCTGGAGAATCCCTGAGGGAGCTGGGAAGGGGCTGGAGAATCCCTGAGGGAGCTGGGAAGGGGCTCAGCCTGGAGCACAGGAGGATCCCCAGGGATCTTTTCCCTCTCTGGAATTCCCTGCCAGGAGGGCACAGCCGGGGGGTCGGGCTCTGCTCCAGGAGCAGAGGGAACGGTCTCAGGCTGGCCCAGGGGAGTTTCAGCTTGGATATTTGGGAAAATTCCATCATGGAAAGGGTTTTCCAGCCCTGGCAGAGGCGCCCCATGGTGGAATCCCCGTCCCTGGGAGTGTTCCAATCCCTGTGGATGTGGCACTTGGGGACAGGGTTAAGGGTGATGGTTCATTGCTCGCTCAGGTCTTTCCCAACCTAAACAATTCCATGATTTTATATCAAGTCCCCCATGAATTCCCATCAATTCCCAGACCTTTTCCCTGTTCCACAGCCCGGAGCTGCTGTCCCAGGTCTCCCCAAGCCTTTAATCCCATTAATGCCCCAGCTCCTCCATGGCACAGCGGAGCTCCCTGGAAGCTTTGAGCTCTTTTTGCAGCAAAGTTCATCATTTTTCCTGAAACCCTCACTTGAATTAATGTTGGGATTTTCCTGTTGTGTCCAAAGATGACCAATGTCAGGGCTCTTTAGCTAATTCCTGCTGGCCTCCTTTTTCCAGTAACATTCTCTTTTTTCCCTAGGGAATTCATTTCCTACTTCGAGGCTATCCCGAGAATTTGCTTTGTTCCAGCTGTAATTCATGTGTCAAAATGGGCCTGGGAGAAGATGCTGTTGTTAAAACTTCACCTTGGAGGACTCACGGAATTTTGGGATGAGAAAAACCAACCCTTAATTCCAACAGGTACCTGAACACTTCAAAATAATTCCTGCAACAACCCTTTGACTCCAGAGTTTGGGAATTACAATTGGAAAAGGGTGAAAAGGGATGGGAAGTGCATGGAATGTGCAGAGAGAATTAAGATGATTCATGGCTCCCTCTCTGCTGATATTCCTAAGGGGTTTGACACATGGAATTAGGGAGCATTTGCTGCTGGGATCCCACATTCCACACTCCGTTCCATTTCTCTCTCCAAGACCACACATTTTTATTTAGTGGATTTATTTCTTCATAACTTTTCCAGATTCCTGGGGATTTTTGTTGCTGTTCCTCTCCCTTCCCAGTTCATTGGTGATATCCCAATGGGATTTTGAGCTTCCGTTATCCAGGACTGCAAATCCATCATTAATTCCATGGCACATTCACAAATAGAGCCCCAAACAAACCTGAGAATTCCTGTGTCAGGTTTTAATCCACACTTGCATTGTCCCACTGTGAAATGATCCCTACATTCCTCTTGGGCCCAGTATCCATGGGTGAATCCTCAAGTTCCTCACTTCAGCTCCTTGGCTGTTGCTGGAGACAGGGAGAAGTCCCCACTCCATCTCCTTCATCCTGACTCCATTTATTTCATCCTGATTCCATCTCCTTCATCCCGGCTCCATTTCCTTTATTTCCGCCTCTTCCATTCCTGTTCCATCTCCTCCATCCCATCTCCTCCACCCCAATTCCATTTATTTCATCCTGATTCCATCTCCTTCATCCCAGCTCCATTTGCTTTATTTCCATCTCCTCCATTCCCATTCCATCTCCTCCATTCCCATTCCATCTCCTCCACCCCCATCTCCTCCATCCTCCCTCCATCTCCATCCCTGGTTGCTCCAGCCAGGCTCCCTGGAGACACTTCCCAAATAGCAGCAAGGAGTGGGGGAATGAAACCCTCCTGGTTGTGATGGAATAACAGCCGGGACAGTGATGGATGGCTCTGTGTGTTTGTCATATCAGGTGCTCCTGGCACTGCTTTAACACGGGCTAAAAATACATCCCATAACTGTGGAATAGGTCCCAAGCTGCCCGTGGCTGAATTGATGGATCTGCTCAGCCCTGGAAAGCTCCAACTTCCCTCAGCTTCCATCTTCAGAGGAAGTGTCTGGGCCCCAGCGAAAAACAATATCGGATTTTTGGCATGAAATAATAAAGGTGTCCATGAAAAAACCAGATCCCTATAGATGCGTCAGTGATCGTTGGATAAATCATGGAATTATGGGATGGTTTGGGATGGGAGGGACTTTCAAACCGTCCCATCCCACCCATTCCATGGGCAGGGACCCCTCCCACTGTCCCAGGGGGTTCCAGCCTGGCCTTGGGCACTGCCAGGGATCCAGGGCAGCCCCAGCTGCTCTGGGAATTCCAGCCCAGCCAGGAATTGCCAATTCCCAATCTCCCATCCATCCCTGCCCTCTGGCAGTGGGAGCCATTCCCTGGCTCCTGTCCCTCCATGCCTTGTCCCCAGTCCCTCTCCAGCTCTCCTGGAGCCCCTTCAGGCCCTGCCAGGGGCTCTGAGCTCTGCCTGGAGCCTTCCCTTCTCCAGGGGAGCATTCCCAGCTCTCCCAGCCTGGCTCCATATTCCAGAGGGAGGAAATTCTATATCCACCAATATTCCTTGGTCTGGAGTTCAGCGAAGGGACAAGATGCTGTTGTTACAATTTCACCTTGGAGGATTCACAGAATTTTGGGATGAGAGAAACCAGCCCTTAATTCCAACATTCCCTGAACACTTCAAAATAATTTGTGCACCAGCCCTTTGACTCCAGAGTTTGGGAATTTCAATTCCAGGCTCATGGGCTGCGAACTGCCTGGAGAAATTCAGCTGCCAGCAGCAGCTCCAAAAATCTGGTTTTGGAACAGCAGCTCCAGACCTTAACTGTGGAGCTGGCGCTGCTGGTTCTGTTCCAGAGGGATTGAAGGGTCGCTGTCCCCTGGGGCTCCCCAGGCTGGAGCGTTATTCCTGCTGGGATCAATGGGATCCATCCATTCATGGACACAAACAGGCCTGGGAGGAGGAGCAGCCCCCTAATGAGCCCTCGTTAATGATCATTAATGGGCTCCTGGTAATGAGGGGGCTCAGCTGAATATTGGGATTTTTACAATGGGTTCCCAGCTGAATATTGGGATTTTTACAATGGGTTCCCAGCTGAATATTGGGATTTGTACAGCGGGTTCCCAGCTGAATATTGGGATTTTTACAATGGATTCCCAGCTGAATATTGGGATTTTTACAATGGGTTCCCAGCTGAATATTGGGATTTTTAGAGGGGGATCCCAACTGAATACCAGGAATTTTAGAGGGGGATTCCAGCTAAATATCAGGAATTTTATAGTGGTGAATATTTTACAGGTGAATATTGTGATATTTAGAGGGATTCCCAGCTGAATATTGGGATTTTTGGAGAACATCTTTTCATTAAGAGTTGCCAGCCCCAGCACTGCAGGATCCAGGAACAGATTCCACTTGGAATAATAAATACTAAGGTAAACCAGGAAGCTGGAGATGCTCTATCCCTACAAAGCTTTCACTTTTTAGCTCCAAATGAACTTCGGGTGCAGATTTTCCTCATTGGAGCCGAGCGGCTTTAAAAATCGTTGGAAATTTGGCCTGAACATGGGGATGGAATTAACCCCCCTACTCCCGGTGTGGCTGAGCGCTCCTTCCCCTCCTCCCTCAGCCGGGGCAGGACGAGAATTCCCGAAAAGAGGTGGGAGGCAGGCAATGGATAACCCAGAGCCATTGCCCGGAGCGCTGCGGGGTTATCCAGAGGCGCTGGAAGCTCCAGGAGCGATTTTCATGAATTTCTCCCGGCTGAGATATCGATCCAGCCTCTCCAGGGGGGCTCTGGAGCACCCGGGGCGCCTCCGGGGGTGTCTCGGGAAGGATCCGCAGCACCTTGGAGCTGGAAGGGGAAATCCATCCCTGCTCTCCCCAGCCTGCATCCCTGGGGGAGCAGGGGCAGCGGGTCCTGGGGTCCAGGGGGGATTTGGGGGGGTTTATTCCCAGCAGAGGGTTTTTCCTGGGATTTTCCAGCTGGGAGTTGAGCACTGAGGGGTGTGTGGTCTCGGGCTGTGCCCTGGAGCTGCTGGCACTGGGATTTAATCCATAGGAATGATGTCATGACTGTGGAGACAGGAATTAGGAATTCAGGGAGCCTGAGGTGAGAGCATTCCAACCCTGACTCCAGCAAAGTCACCCTGGAGTCTTGCATTGCTGTACTCCAGGAGAATTCCAAGTATTCCATCAAGGGCCTGCTCTGCTTGGGGCTGCAGGGAATTTTTAGGTGTTGTTCACCCCAAAAAAGCCCTAAAACATCCTAAACCTGTCGGTCCCACAGGTTCTTCCTGCAGCTTTCCAGGTGTTTTCCTAAAAATGGTGGGAGCAGCTGGAAAATCTCTGTTCCCCATGAGGTTGCTGCTCCTCCATCACCCCAAAAATGTGGGATTGAGGTGATCCCAGAGTCTGAGAGGTTCCTCCTCCCCCTCCCTCATGCAGCCCATGCACAGGTTATAAATATCCCATCTGTTCTCCAGGCCAGTTCCCAAATCCCATGGATGCACTGGATGTGTCCCAACATCTCTGCATCACCCAGCAGGAAAAACCCTTTCCCCAACATTTCCCTGCCTAAAACGAGGGATATTTTTAGGGATTAGAGCCACAAACACTGGATTAGAGTGGGGGCACCAGACAAGGAGGGATCCTGGATTGAGGCTGAAAATCCCACAATTTTAGGTCCCAGCCAGGAGTTTGGCTTAGAATACCAGTGTTGGGAATTAAGATTAATTAAAATGTTCCGCTCTAAGCATTTCCTGTAATTAATAAAGGATTCCTGATGAATTAACTCCCCAAAAGTGCCCTGGCATTCCAGGATTCAGGAACGCTCATGTTCTCCACAACACCACCACAAAGTATTCCAGTTCAACAGCTGCAAATGCTTTGCAATGACTGAGACCTCTCTATTATTTCTCCCTCTTACCGTGTTTTCCTAAAATTCCTCATTTCCTAGCGTTCCTCTGGCACTGAATGGTGGAAAAGGGGAATTTTGGAAGCATTTCTCCAGCCGGTTCAGCCGGGATGCCTCGGGAACATTTCTGTTCTGTGATTCCCGATCCAGGGTGTGTTTGTTCCCGGGAGAACAGGCAGATCTGTTCTTTGTCCTTCCCTGAATGCGGCTGGAAATGAGGGATCGCTGCCGAGATTCCTGCCGGGCGCAGGGAATTGATTCCATGGGGATGCTCTGCTCTGCCTCAGCCTCTCCCACAAGTGCCTCTGGCAGCTCCAGCTCTTTCCACCCCTTCCAGCCCAGCTGTAAATGGATTTCACCTTCTCCATCCCAGTTTAAACTCCTGATAACCTCTCCTAGGGGTGTCCATTAAATTTCGGGAGCTCGGCCATCTCCACCCCCGGGATAAACCACGAAGCTCCAAAAGCTTCCAGCACTAAAAACATGGACAATCAATATTTCCCGGCGGGAATTTGGGTGTCAGGAGAGCGATTTTCCCGCAGGTTGTTGGAGCCTCTGCATCCCCATCCCGCTGCCGGGATTCCCGGGAAGCGCCTGTGGCGCTCCCGCTCCTCCCGGGGCCGGTGTGGATGCACGGATTTATCCAGGAGCCAGCGGAGCCCCCGGGAATGGGAGAAACAGCCCGGGGAGCTCGCACGGGAAGATCCCTACGGAGGGAATGGACGGAGAAATCCAAATCCCGTGGGAGCAGCGGCTTCTCCCTCCCGGGAACGTGCCCGCGCCAAGGCACCTGTTGGTCCGGCTTGTAGCTGGGATAATAAAACCTGGGGTTTGTGCTTTCCCGGAGCCAGAATTCCCGCTGTATTCCCGGGCAGCGGGATCCCGGCGGGCTGGGCTGGCCGCTTTCCCTGGCCACAGCCGCGATCCAGGGGCAGGAACGCAATTCCCGCATCTCCCGGCGCGCAGGGATGCGGGTCCCGCGCTCGGCCAGCCGCGGGGGCCGGAAAAGCGCTGGAAAAGCGCTGGAAAAGCGCTGGAAAAGGGAAGATTGAGCCCGGCTGGACGGGAAATCCCGCCCCGACGGGCCGCGGGGGACAGGGAAAGCTTCATCCCGGCCGCTGCCCGCTCCCCTCCGCCGCATCCCGGGACTCGCGGGCGGGAGGGAAGGGAATGGGAAGGGGAAAGGGAAGGGGAAGGGATGGAGGCGGACGGAATAAGGAGCCCAGACCTGTTGCCATCAGAGCACGCTTTACTTCGGCAGCTGCGGGCGGCGGGACCGGACCGGGACGGGCCGGGATGGGCCGGGATGGGCGGCTCCGGCCACCCCGAGCATCTGCCGACCTCCGGCATCCCGGGATCCATCCGCCGGATGTTTTTCAGGAGGAAAAGCTCCGAGCCGACCCCGCGCGTCCCGGGGAGCTGCGGGCGGTCAGTGCGGGCAGTCAGGCTGCGGTCAGCTCGGCGCTGCGGTCAGTACGGCCCCACCACCACCGCCTCCACCTCCTTGGACGGGCGGCGCTCCTTGACCAGAAAGTTGATCATGCCCTCGGACTTGATGAGCAGGTTGCAGCCGAGGAAGAAGATGCCGAACACCACGGTGAGGGCCAGCACGCACATGACGGCGATCTGCACCACGCGCATGATGTACAGGCTGCGCTCGTCCGCCGCCGCGCCGCTGCCGTCGGTCACCACGGAGGCGGCGGTGCAGCAGCGCAGCGCCCGCTCCAGCTCCAGCGCCGCGCCCCCGGCCCCCGCCAGCAGCCCCGCCGCCGCCGCCGAGGAGCCGTTCGGCAGTGCCGGCATTCCCAGTGAACCGTTCA
>JAGGNK010009114.1:27935862-27989375 GCA_017590115.1 Montifringilla adamsi
GCCGTGCCGAGCCCAGGCGAGCCCAGCCTGGCCGCTCCGCGCTGCCCGGCCGGCACCGCCCGCTGCGCTCCGCTCCGCCCCGCGGGGCAGCCGGGGAGGGACCGGGAGGGGCTGGGAGGGAGGAGAGGGGGATTGGGATGGAGATAGAGAGGGTGGGGATAGGGAGGGAGGGGCAGAAGGGAGGGGAGAGGGGATGAGGTGGAGATAGGAAGGGCGGGTTGAAGGTGAAGAAGGGAGGGGAGGGGGGTTGGAGGGAGGGAGAGAGGGAGGAAAGGAGCGTTTGGATGGGGAGGGAAGAGGAGAAGGGAGGGAAGAAGGTTTGAGGATGGAAGAAGGGGAAAGGGTTTGGATGGGGAGGGAGAGGGAGAAGGGTGGGGGCACAGAGGGGCTGGGAGGGGGCTCTGGGTGTGGCGAGGGGAGGATTTGGGCATCAGGAGAATGGGACTGGGGGCTTGCAGAGCTGGAATGGGGCAAGGGAGGGATGTGAGGGGCGTTTAGGGAATGGGTTTTGGTGGGAGAAGTTCGGAGCGGGATGAGGAGGGGGATTTGGGGCAATGGGGGGGATTTGGGGCAATGGGGGAGCAGGATTTTTGCTGGGTTTGGCAAACGGATTTCAGGGATGGGCTTTCCTAAAGGAGGGGCCTTTGGGGAGTGGCTCTGAGGGAATGAATGGGTTTTGGGAGAACTCGCAGAGATCAGATTTAGTGGGAGTGGGATTTCCCACGTGGGTTTTAGTGGGAGCGAGCTCCGGGCTGTGCACTCCCAGGGAAGTGGATTTTTTTTTGGGAAAACACATTTTGGAGGAGGTTTCTGTGCTGAGGAGTGCAGGGCCAGCCCCGGGAACTGCGGAGCAGCCCTTTGGGGTTCCGTGGGCTCGGGTGGTGGAACCCCCATTCCCAAAGTTTCCCCAGCTCTGTTTTCATGGAAGATGCGGCTCCGAGCGTTTTGGAGCCTTCCCGTGTGCGCGGGGCGGTGCCAGGGGAGCGGTGCCAGCCGGGTGTGACACCGGGGACCCCTGCATCCCACTGCCCATCCCTGCCGAGCCGCCCGAGCACCCCAGGGATCCAAACTCCTCCCAAGCGCCTGGGAACTGTTGGGAATTTTTAGGAATTCTTGTCCTCCTCGGCTCAGCCCAGCCTGGGGCTGCTCCGGGCCAGTTTCCCTCGGGTGGTTTTGGAGGTTTGGGAAGAGCTGGAGGTGGCAGCAGCTCCCGACAGGCAGAGCCGTGGGCTGGGTGTGCCCGGCGCTGCAGCTCCCTGGCATTCCCAGGGATGGGCAGCACGGCCAGGCCGAGCTCCGAGCTCCGGCCCAGCCATGACTTGGAGATTTCCTGGAGCAGAGCGTGGATGCGGAGCTGGGAGCGGCGGCCGAGCTTAACCCTGTGCTGTCCTTCCCGAGTGGGGCTGGGATCATCCCAAACAGCGCCTGGGATCCGTGTGTAGGGTTGGGATCATCCCAAACTGCCCCAGGGATCTGTGTGTGGGGATGGGATCATCCCAAACAGCCCCTGGGATCCGTGTGTGGGGATGGGATCATCCCAAAACTGCCCCAGGGATCCATGTGTGGGGATGGGATCATCCCAAACAGCTCCAGAGATCAGTTTGGGATCCGTGTGGAATCAGTGGGGCTGGGACACTCCCTGCCCAAGTGGGTGTGGTGGCCCTGGGGCACCTGGGGATTTCCTGGGATGCTCCTCATGGGAATGACCCGGTGGAGAGCCCAAGGCCTGGAGAAAGGATGTTTTCCAAACCCCTTCCAGCTGATTTGTCCTGCTGTGGTGGCTGGGGGTGGCACTTGGGGCTGCACTCGTGACTCAGTGCTGGGGGAGTTTTGGAGTCGATGACCTGGGGGGGCTTTCCCAATGAAGCCATTCCATGATTCCACCATGAACTGGATGGTGGATGTCACCTGAGCCCCTGTCCTGTCCCCTGCACCTTTAGGGGGTCACCTTTAGGGGTGACAATCCCCCGTGGGGTCCCCTCACTGCCGAGAGCCTCCCAGCAGCGGGGCCGTGCTGGCCCTGCCTTGCTCCCTCATCCGGTGGGAACATTCTGTTTTCCTGCTGGAAGGAGAAGATGGGATTGATTCTAAGGAGCCAAGGGAGGGCTGGCAGCTCCTGCAGCCAGGGGAAAAGCTGGAAGAGCTCTTGGAACTCCACGCCATTCCCATTTGGAGCGTGGCTCTCTCCCTTCTCAGCAGGCACGTGGCTCAAGCTCTGTCCTTGAGCTCTTCACCTCCAGCTCTTGGCAACTCCGTGGGAAAATGCTTCCCATCCTGAAGTTATGGCAGGAACAATCCCATCCCTAAATTATGGTAGGAACAGTCCCATCCCTCAATTTGGACAGGAAAAGTCCCATCCCTAAATTATGAGAGGAATAATTGGAGGCAGGAAGCTCCTGTTCCCTACCTATCCCACACATCCCAGTCCCATTCCCTGCTCCCTGTCCCATATATCCCAGTCCCATTCCCTGTTCCCTGTCCCACACATTCCTGTCCCATTCCATGCTCCCTGTCCCACACATTCCTGTCCCCTTCCCTGTTCCCTGTCCCACACATTCCTGTCCCATTCCATGCTCCCTGTCCCATTCCATGCTCCCTGTCCCACACATTCCTGTCCCATTCCCTGCTCCCATTCCTGTCCCATTCCATGCTCCCTGTCCCACACATTCCTGTCCCCTTCCCTGTTCCCTGTCCCACACATTCCTGTCCCATTCCATGCTCCCTGTCCCACACATTCCTGTCCCCTTCCCTGTTCCCTGTCCCACACATTCCTGTCCCATTCCATGCTCCCTGTCCCATTCCATGCTCCCTGTCCCACACATTCCTGTCCCATTCCCTGCTCCCCGTCCCACACATCCCAGTCCCATTCCCCCATCCCTGTTCCACACATCCTGGTCCCATTCCCCCACCCCTGTCCCACACATTCCTGTCCCATTCCCTGCTCCCTGTCCCACACATCGCAGTCCCATTCCCCCACCCCTTCCCACACATCCCGGCCCTGTTTCCTGACTCCCGGTGTCCCACTCAGCCCCGTATCCCGGAATGCGGAGCGAGGCCGGGATTGCCGGGAGAGCAGTGACACCTAGTGACATTCGGGATACCGGGACACCGGGACACCGGGACACCGAGACACGGGAATGAGCCCGGGAACCGGGACGGGCAGAGCCGCGGGCTCCGGGCAGCCCCTTCCCCACCGCTCCCCTTTTCCAAGGGCACAAATCCCGTTCCTGAAATCCCAGCAGCACCGGCCTGGCTCGCTGTCACTGCAGAGCTCCGCTGCCTTCCTTGAGCTACAGATTCCCGGGAATTCCATGGCTGGAATCACAGACCATGGAAGGGTTTGGGATTGGATCCCATCCCATTCCACCCTTCCCATGGACAGGGATACCTGCCACCATCCCAGACTGGCAGGGACCTCCCGCAGCCACCACATCTCCCCGTGGGAATAATCCCAGGAATCCCAGTGTCTGATAAAAACCTGGGAATCTCCACAGGGAAATTTTACAAGCCTGGCAGCTTTGATTTTTCCCTATATTTTTTCCCCTACATTTTCACTTTGGTTGTGGTTGGAATTTGTTCTGTTTTGAGCAGGGCAATGCACACAAAATTTGGGAAATTTGAATTAGGGAAAGGATTGTGCCAGGATCCCTTTCATCCCAGGATCCAGCTGGGAATCCACACTGCCAGCAGGGCCAACATCCCACTCCAGGATCCTCCTTTTTGGGATGTAAAAATTCCCTGCTTGCTTCTGCTCCAGTTATACAAGTGGGATAAGCAGGAATGAAAGGGTGGAAAACAATCCCATGGATGGGTGGGATGTGGAGCTGCTGAGTGACCCCAGAGGCCATGGAGATGTTCCAAGGCTGGGAGAGCTGGGAATGTTCCCCTGGAGAAGGGAAGGCTCCAGGCAGAGCTCAGAGCCCCTGGCAGGGCCTGAAGGGGCTCCAGGAGAGCTGGAGAGGGACTGGGGACAAGGATGGAGGGACAGGAGCCAGGGAATGGCTCCCACTGCCAGAGGGCAGGGATGGATGGGAGATTGGGAATTGGGAATTCCTGGCTGGGCTGGAATTCCCAGAGCAGCTCTGTGCCCTTTGCAGCTCCAGGAAGGATCCTTGGGAGTGCAATCCTGGTCTGAAGTCACCGTTATCAGTTTGCTACCAACAAATTCCCATTAGTATCAGCCTTCCAATCAATATGGATTTTTTAAACTTCCCATAAGTTTGGGATCGTGGGATAATGTCGGAAACTCCGGTCACATTCCAGAGCAGCAGTGACAGAGTTTTGTATAAAGAACAGCTACAATTCCAATTAAACAACAATTAAATGAGCACCGGCCTGGCTCGCTGTCACTGCAGAGCTCCGCTGCCTTCCTTGAGCTACAGATTCCCGGGAATTCCATGGCTGGAATCACAGACCATGGAAGGGTTTGGGATTGGATCCCATCCCATTCCACCCTTCCCATGGACAGGGATACCTGCCACCATCCCAGACTGGCAGGGACCTCCCGCAGCCACCACATCTCCCCGTGGGAATAATCCCAGGAATCCCAGTGTCTGATAAAAACCTGGGAATCTCCACAGGGAAATTTTACAAGCCTGGCAGCTTTGATTTTTCCCTATATTTTTTCCCCTACATTTTCACTTTGGTTGTGGTTGGAATTTGTTCTGTTTTGAGCAGGGCAATGCACACAAAATTTGGGAAATTTGAATTAGGGAAAGGATTGTGCCAGGATCCCTTTCATCCCAGGATCCAGCTGGGAATCCACACTGCCAGCAGGGCCAACATCCCACTCCAGGATCCTCCTTTTTGGGATGTAAAAATTCCCTGCTTGCTTCTGCTCCAGTTATACAAGTGGGATAAGCAGGAATGAAAGGGTGGAAAACAATCCCATGGATGGGTGGGATGTGGAGCTGCTGAGTGACCCCAGAGGCCATGGAGATGTTCCAAGGCTGGGAGAGCTGGGAATGTTCCCCTGGAGAAGGGAAGGCTCCAGGCAGAGCTCAGAGCCCCTGGCAGGGCCTGAAGGGGCTCCAGGAGAGCTGGAGAGGGACTGGGGACAAGGCATGGAGGGACAGGAGTCAGGGAATGGCTCCCACTGCCAGAGGGCAGGGATGGATGGGAGATTGGGAATTGGGAATTCCTGGCTGGGCTGGAATTCCCAGAGCAGCTCTGTGCCCTTTGCAGCTCCAGGAAGGATCCTTGGGAGTGCAATCCTGGTCTGAAGTCACCGTTATCAGTTTGCTACCAACAAATTCCCATTAGTATCAGCCTTCCAATCAATATGGATTTTTTAAACTTCCCATAAGTTTGGGATCGTGGGATAATGTCGGAAACTCTGGTCACATTCCAGAGCAGCAGTGACAGAGTTTTGTATAAAGAACAGCTACAATTCCAATTAAACAACAATTAAATGAATCTGCCGCTGCCATCCCATCCTTTTCCCAGGGAATGTGACAGTTTTCCCAGGGAATGGAACAGTTTTCCCAGGGAATGTTGCTCACCCACATTTGCCATGGATAAGGAACAGGGGAGTGGCTTTATTGGAATATTTGAAGAGGATGGAGTGGTCTCTTTCTTTGGGATTTGGGAATGAAATCCCAAATCCAGGTGCAGGCATCAGCCCTTCCCACCCCCTGGATATCAGATCCAGGTGTCCTGGGTTGGGAAGAGCCTTGGGAAAAGGGGAAAACGAGGCTGGGGTGGGTGTTGAGCCTGGCTTAGATAAAACAGAGCTCTGACTTAGGCCTGGCTTTGCTGCCAGGCCCAGGAGATCCTGGGGCTGAATTCCTCCTCCTGGGAGTGTAACGGGAAAGGAAAGGTGGGATCCATGGATTTAAAATGAATTTCATGGTGGGATGGGATGGGAGAGGCTCCTGGGGCTCCCAGGGGCTGATCCAGGCTCCTGGTTTTTTGGGAGCAGTTGGATTGTCATCTGTTTGAGCAGGGAATTCCACAAATCCTCTGGAGCACTGGTCCAGCTGGGGATTTCCTTTATTCCCAGAGCTTCTTCCTTTTTTTGGAAACTTGGAAGAATGGGATAGTGATGACTCCAGAGGAAAATCAGGGAATGCAGGAACGTCCTTGAGTGCAAACCTGGCTCTTTTCAGCTGTTTCCCACTCATTTGGAGCATTTAAATGAAAGTTAAAATGCGCAAAGGACTTTTCCCTGTATTTTTTATTTTCCCTAATTTTTTTTAATTTTAATTTTTCTTTTTTCTGTATTTCTTTTTACATTTTTTTTTCAGCTCTCCAGCTGGGATGGGAAGCTCTCTTTGGGAGAGAGGAGGAAAATATTCCAAGGATATAGCAGGGGAAAGGGGAGGAACTTTTCCAGGGCTTGGACATCTCCTCCCCTCTCCTGATTTTCTCCAGGTTTCCTTTGTTGTGGATTGGCCACGGATTCACTGAGATCTGACAAATGAATGGATCCTAAATCCTGGCATTATGTTGGAGACTGGCACGTGGGAATCTGGAATTAGAGAAAAAGTTCTGGGGCTGCCCGGCTTAAAATTTAGCATTTTTAATTAGCATTTTCAATTAGCATTTCCCAGCTAATTTTAGAGTTTATTGTTCTCTCCTTGCTGCTTCCAAAGGCTCCATGGAATTTTGTTGCACACAATTAAAGGGGATTTTTTTTTTGGGGAATATTCAATTTTTTTGCTGCTTCCTGGAAGTTTTTAATTCCAGCAAAACTTGGGTTTTTTTGCTTTCTGTACAAAAACCATTCCCCCTCTCCACTCATCCAAGGCTTTTTTTAGGAGGGAATTTCTTTTCCCAACTAAAACTTTTCTTTTTCCTTGCTGGAAATTTTTCAGGATGTGTTGGGAAGAGGCCCCTAAATAATTTATTAAATATTTTAGTTAGTGAAAAAAAATCCTTTATTGCTTATTTTATAAGGGGAAAAAAGCTTTTATTGCTTGTTTTATAAGGGAAAATGCTTTTATTGCTTATTTTACAACGGGAAAAATCCTTTTATGAGTTACTTTATGAAGAAAAAAAAGGGATTTATTCTTTATTTTATTAAGGAAAAAATGCTTTTATTCCCTATTTTATAAAGGGAAAAGTGCATTTATTGCATGACTTTGTAAAGGAAAAAAATCCTTTTATCACTTATTTTATAAGGAAAAAATCGTTTTATGACTTGTTTTATAAGGAGAAAAATCCTTTTATTAGTTATTTTTTAAGGAAAAATGTTTTTATTTCTTATTTTATACACAAAAAATGCTTTTATTGCTTATTTTATAAGGAAGAAAAGGTTTTTACTACTTAATCTTTAAGAGGAAAATGTTTTTATTGCTTATTTTTTATGGAGGAAATATTTTAATTAATTATTTTTTTAAGGAGAAAATTGTTTTTATTGCTTCTGGTTTTGGACTAGGAAGAAAATCCAAAGTGCCAGGAGGTTTCTTGTGTCAAAGCGTTTCCATTTGTGTGTTTGGTGTTGATTAAAAATAAATCAATGTCATAATAATTTTATAATATAACAATAATAATAATAATAATTGTTGTTGTTATTATTATTTTATTATTTAATTCCCAACAACCAAACATGGATAGTCTGGAGTTTCTGGCACTGCTGGACAGACAGGAGAGGGAGAGGAGGGCAGGGAAAACCTCGCTGGAGCCAGGCTGGGAGAGCTGGGAATGTTCCCCTGGAGAAGGGAAGGCTCCAGGCAGAGCTCAGAGCCCCTGGCAGGGCCTGAAGGGGCTCCAGGAGAGCTGGAGAGGGACTGGGGACAAGGCATGGAGGGACAGGAGCCAGGGAATGGCTCCCACTGCCAGAGGGCAGGCATGGGTGGGAAATTGGGAATTGGGAATTCCTGGCTGGGCTGGAATTCCCAGAGCAGCTGGGGCTGCCCTGGATCCCTGGAGTGCCCAAGGCCAGGCTGGGCAGGGCTTGGAGCCATGGAAGGTGTCCCTGCCACGGCGGGATGGGATGGGATGGGCTCTAAGGTCCCTTCCAACCCAACCCATTCCGGGATTCTGGGATTTCTCCATGAATCCCTGACAGAAACGCTCCAGTCTGGGCAGTCTTTGCCCTGCTCCTCCTGCACAGAGGGACGAGCAGCTTTTACTGTTTGGTTTTCTTTCCAAACAGTATTTCCAAAAAGTCAGGAAATTCCACGCAAATGCCGGCAGGAGAGGTGGAGCCCTGGCACTGAGGGGTGTGAATCCGGAATGGCCGGGAACGGCCTTGGGATGGGAAACCTGCTGTGGAGCGGGTCTGGAACCAACAGCTGTGCTCCAGTGCCTGTGCCTGCTTCCCCTGCTCCCCTTGGCATTCCCTGGGTCCCCTCGGCCCCTCCAGCTTACCCTGCTCCCTCAGCACCCCATCCCACATTCCGAATCCCCTCACCATCCTAGCCTTGCCCCCATCCCACATTCCCCCATCCCACATTCCCCCATCCCAGCCTTGCCCCGCTCCCTCAGCACCCCATCCCATATCCCCAATCCCCTCACCATCCCAGCCTTGCCCTGTTCCCACATCCCCCATCCCACATTCCCCCATCCTGGCCTTGTCCTGCTCCCTCAGCACCCCATCCCACATTCCCAATCCCCTCACCATCCCAGCCTTGCCCTGCTCCCTCAGCACCCCATCCCACATTCCCCCATCCCAGCCTTGTCCTGCTCTCCTCAGCACCCCATCCCACATTCTCCCATCCCATCCCAGCCTTGCCCTGCTCCCACATCCCCCCATCCCACATTCCCCCATCCCGGCCTTCCCCTGCTCCCTCAGCACCCCATCCCACATCCTCCCGTCCCCTGCTCTCACCTCTCCCTCCCGCATCCCTCTGCTCTCCTCACCGCTTCCCACATTCTCCCACTCCCCTCAGCATCCCCGCCTTCCTCCGATCCCCTCAGCCCCCCGATCCCCTCTCCATCCCCGCTGCCCCCGCTCCCTCCCCGTCGCCGCCTCTCCTCCCGCGCCGCCTCCGCCCCTTCCCTCCCCGCGCGGTTCGTGAGGCCGGAGCCGCCCCCGGCACCTGCCCGGCCCTTCCTCCCCATCCCTCCCTCCTCATCCCTCCCTCTCCACCCTCTCCCATCGCTCCCCGCTGCCCCCGGGCCCAGCCGCAGCATCGCGGGAGCCGCGGCCATTGCGGCCGAGGCGGGGCCGCTGCCGCTCTGCCCCGGCCATGAGGAGGAGGAGGAGGGCGGCGGCTCCGCGCTGAGCCCCCCGCGGGCCGAGCTGAGCCCCTGGACGCTGCTGAGCCCCCCCAGGACTGGCGGGGCTGAGCGCCCGGGCTGACGGGTCTGAGCCCCGGGTGGTGCTGAGCCCTCCAGGACCCTGCTGAACCCCCGGGCTGACGGGTCTGAGCCCCCCTGGACCCTGCTGAACCCCCGGGCTGACGGGTCTGAGCCCCCCCGGACACTGCTGAACGCCCCGGACTGGAGGTGCTGAACGTCCCCGGACACTGCTGAGCCCCCGGACGCAGCTGAACGCCCGGACTGACGGGGCTGAATCCCCGGGTGGTGCTGAGCCCCTCACGGACGCTGCTGAACCTCGCGACTGGAGGTGCTGGATCCCCCTGGACACTGCTGAGACCCCCCCGGACTGACGGGGCTGAGCTCCCTCAGGACCCTCAGGACCCTGCTGAGCCCCTGGACACTGCTGAGCTCCCCCAGGATCCTGCTGACCCCCCGGACTGACGGGGCTGAGCCCACCCCGGACACTGCTGAGCCCCCCGGGCCGGTTCTGAGCTCGGGGCTCCGCCTCAGGTGAGGCCGGCGGGGTCCTTGCCGGGCTCCCCTCGCTCCTTCAGCCCTGGCTCCGTTATCCCGAGGGTCCCCTGGCTCCGTTATCCCGAGGGGTCCCCCTGACTCCCTCGCTCCTTCAGCCCTGGCTCCGTTATCCCGAGGGGTCCCCCTGGCTCCCGGCTCCGTTATCCCGAGGGGTCCCCCTGGCTCCCGGCTCCGTTATCCCGAGGGGTCCCCCTGGCTCCTCTGCCCCTGCTGTCGCTGATCCCGCCTGTCCCGGGAGCTTTGGTTAATCCGGGCTCAGCCGGGCCGGGCCGGCGGTGTGTGAGCAGCCCTGCCCCGGCCCCGGCCCCGGGCTCTGCTCCGCAGCTCCCCGAGGAAGCGCCGCCGGGCCAGGAGGAGGATCCAAATATCCGCGGGGAGGCTGCTTCTGGTATGGAGCGGCGTGTTATCCATCGCATCCGTGCGTTCTCCTGGAACAGCGCTTAGGGATGTCAGCATTCCCTGGAATAACGCTTTGGGGTTTGGATTTCACCCCTAGGGTTCCCTGCAATTCTGCTTTGGGCTGCCAGGATTCCCTGGAATAGCACTTAGGGCTGTGGATTTCAGCTGTAAGTTTCCGTGGAATGATGTTTTGGACTGTCAGGTTTCCCTGGAATAGTATTTTAGGTTCTGGATTTCAACCGTAGGTTTTCCTGGAAAAGCGCTTTGAGCTGCCAGGATTCCCTGGAATAGCACTTAGGGTTGTGGATTTCAGCTGTAAATTTCCCTGGAATAGCGTTTTGGACTGTCAGGTTTCCCTGGAATAGTGCTTTGGACTGTCAGGTTTCCCTGGAATGATGTTTTGGGTTCTGGATTTCAACCGTAGGTTTCCCTGGAAAAGTGCCTTGAGCTGCCAGGATTCCCTGGAATCGCATTTGGGGCTGTCGGGTTTCCCTGGAATGATGTTTTGGGCTGTCAGGTTTCCCTGGAATGATGTTTTGGGCTGCCAGGATTCCCTGGAATCGCGGCTGGGGCTCTTGCAGCTGCAGCTCTCCCTGGAAGCGCCTCAGCCTGGCTGCTTCCCGGTTTTCCCGGTGGTTTCTCCCAGTGCTCGCACAGAGCGAGATGCACAGGGATGATTCCACTTAAGCTCCACTTAAATTCCATTTAAATTCCACTTAAATTCCTCCCGCGTGGCAATAAGGATAGGAACAGCCCACACTGCTGGGAATGGGATTTGGCTCGGCTGTTAAAAGCTGGGATTTTCCCAGAAAATCCTGAAGTTGGGATGGCAGCTGCTTTCCCAGGAGTTGGGGGAAAGCCCCTTCCGAGCTGACAGAAAATCAAGTTTATTTTCCATTTTTTCGTTAGAAATTGAATCAGTCTGAATGGATAAAGAGAAAATAACTGGTAAAAGCTGGTTTGGTGTTTTTTGGGTTTTTTTTTCAGAAAATAAGGACTGGAATTTACTTGGATGCTGGGAATAGGGGGAGGAAAGATTAATGGGAGATTAAGGCACGCTGGGAATGATGGAGGCAAAGATTATTTTAACTCTTGGTGGCTGCTGGGCTTTGAAGGGGAGATAAGGCCTTAAAACTTGAGTTTTAAAGGTATTTTTAGGTATTTTTAGGAATTTAAGGTTATATCTAGGTGGTTTTTTTTTTTTTTTGTATTTTTAAAATTTTTCTCTTGTGCTGTACATTTGGTGTTTTGTATTATCAATGAAGCAACACTTCAGGAAAATACCACTATAAAAATCTGTCTTTCTGTAAAAATCTGTTTTTCTTGTGTAAAAACCTCATTTTCTTGAGTAAAACCCTCCTTTTTGGGTAAAATTCTGTTTTTCTTGTGTAAAAACCTTTTTGTTTTTTGACTAAAACCCTCCTTTAATTGTGTAAAAAAACTGCTTTTCTTGTGAAAAAAAAATGGTTTTCTTGTCTAAAAATCTGCTTTACTTGTGCAAAAAAAAGTGATATTATTGTTTAAAAATCTGGGGGATTTTTTTGGGTCAAAATCTGCTTTTCTTATGTAAAAAGCTGCTTTTCTGAAGGAAAAATCTGCTTTTTTTTTTTCTCCTGTTCAAGCCGGGAGGGGAGGGGCACGATCCCACACGGTTCTGGGGTTTTCTGGCTGTTCCCACCTTCTTCCCACCTGCTCCAGAAACAGCTCCTGGTTTTTGGGAGTGAGAGGTGCCAGAACTCTCCCTGCCATCTGCACCCCCAGAATCCCATTCCGTAGGAAAATTTGGGCTGCTGAGAATGTGGGAATGTGTGGAATGGGATGGAGTTACTGCCTCCTCGTGTTTAATGGGATTTTGGGGATGCAGAGTGTGGGGATGCAGGGATCAAACCCCACTGGTGGCTGACAGGAAAATCGTGGCTCGTGGAGGAAAAGGGGAATTGCCTGGAAAGAAGGAATTGGGAATCTCTCCTTTATTTTTTTTTTTTTATGTTGGAAAATTCCAGAGGGTTTTGTCTGTCAGGTGAATGCAAGGAAAACTTTGCCTGGGAATGTGGGAGAATTGAGCTCCACGTGGCTGTGCCTTTGTGGACACAGGAAAATAAGTTTGGGGTTTTTTTTTTTTGTTTTAGTTTGAAATCCCACAGAGTGAGAGCTGATCAATCCCAACAAATCTGCTTCCCTAAAGAGCAGGAGATGAGGCAGGAATAAAGCAGGGATGGGCAGAGGAGATTCCAGTCCTTTTGTGAGGATGAGTTTGCAGTGGGAGCCGGCCAAAACAATTTCTCGGTTGTCACGGGGGCTTTTGGTGCTCAGAGTTTTGGGTTCTCTCCTGATCCATTGGATGGGAAGAAGGGAGGGAATTCTGCTTGGGCACAGCTCCGTGGGGCCGTGCTGTGCTCCATGGCTCCCTCAGATCCCAGAGGGCTGGAATGTCAGGGATCACTGATCCACCCCCACAGTCCCTCCCTGGCCCTGACATTCCTGCAGCTCCCAGGCTGCCATTCCCTGATTTCCCTGCTCCTTGGGCCACTCGGGCTTTCTGCAGCATTTCCTTGTGTTGGAGGAGCTGGAAAACTCCTCCAGGGTGGATGCGCCGAGCTGTCAGTGCCACTCAGTGCTTTGCATTTCCCTGGAATGTGGGAGATCTCCCAGCTCCGCAATGGGAACAAACAGAGGCAGCTGATCAGCCTTGAGGAGGCTCCTGCAAGGGGAGAAATCCTGGGAAAGGTGGAGGTTTGGGAGTGGGAGATGCCAGGACTGCCTGGGAATGAGGAATCTGGGAAGTTGGTGAGCAAAGTGCTGCAATTTGCTTTTCTAGGTGGGCTGTGTTTGAGGGAAAAATCTGGAAAAAGCAGTGGGAGCAGGATTGTGAGCTTTTAACATATGGGAAAAGGGGTTGTCCTCCAGTAGTTGGGAGTTAATTCCCAAAGTTTTGGTTGTTCCAGAGGATCTGTGGCTGCTCCATCCCTGGAAGTGTCCAGGGCTGGGTTGGATGGGGCTTGGAGCACCCTGGGATAGAGGAAGCTGTCCCTGCCCATGGATTAATATCCCTTCCCATCCAAACCATTCCATGTGTGTTCTGTGCTATTCCATTAAGATTTAGGGGTTTTTAAATCTTTATTTTAATTACCTGCAGCTTTTCGGTGCTTTGCACCAGCACAGCCCCAGGACTGTAAAGGAGGGAATCAACCCAGGTCAGCTCTTCCCAAATTTCCCACCTTTTCCAGGCTGAGTGGCTCTGGAGCTGCTGGGAGGGTGGAATTGGGGGAGCCTGGAATTGTGTGGCTGTGCCTGAACAAAGCCCCCCAAAGCCAGAGCAGGTTTTCCTCCCGAGGTCTGGGATGAGAGGAATTAATGAGGCTTTTCCACTTCAATTCCTGAGTCATGGGAATGAATTCCCAAGGGAAGAATGGGGCTATTAATAAATTTCAGGAGAGGAGAGAGGCAGAAAAAATGGAATTCTTAAAACACAAAACACTGTGTGGCTCTGACTAAAGGTACCTGATTCTTTTTTTTTTTTTTCCTTTCCCCTCCCCCCTGTTTTTATTCCTTGTTAAATGTGCAAGAGCTTTCCTGGATTGATCTTGGAGTTTGACAGTTCTGGCATTAAAAGTTCTTCCTTATCCATGAAATAATGAGCTGCTCATGGAATTAAATGATGATTTTTGGAGGGTGTGTTTTATATTCAGATTTGCTTAGATCAGTGTAGCCCTAAAATCCAATTTTAAATTGGATGGGAGGAGTTTCAAACCTTCCTGGCCAAATTTTTTTTTTTTTTTTTGTGGTGAATCCCAGGACAGCTGTGAGAAATAATCCTTTAATTTATCAGAGGGGGAAGCTGGGAATTCTGCATCAGGGTTCTGCCTTTCTTAGCTGGAAAAATGTATTTGTGAGTGATTTAATTCCCGCTTGGAAATTACTCCCGGTAAACTTCCTGAGCCCCATGTGGCTCTGCAGACCTGGAAACCTCAAATCCTTCTTGCTGTGGGGTTTTGGGGAGGTTTTCCCCCCAAATTTCCTAAAAATTTCAAGAAAATTTCCAATTCTGCAGCCGTGGGCTGAGTGCTCATGAGCAGGAGCATCCCTGACCGTCAGGTGCTGCTTTAGGTTTTCCAGCAGGGATTGAAACCTGGGTGCAGTGCTCCTAAACCTCTGGAATTCTGCTCTCTGGGATCCGGGGCAGCAGGGATTGAAACCTGCATGCAGTGCTCCTAAACCTCTGGAATTCTGCTCTCTGGGATCCGGGGCAGCAGGGATTGAAACCTGGGTGAGCTGCTCCTAACCCTCATGGCAAACAGGAGATTCCCTGGAAAGCTGGCAGTGGAAGGGCAGGAATCCACCTCTGGAGTGAGAGCAGGAGGTGATTGCATCCACTCGCCGTCTCTGGGATGTGCCTGTGCTCTGAAGGCTCACAAGGAAAATAAAACTCGGCCAAGGCACTTTCCCACCCCCTCCTTGGGTAATTTCCTCCTCCACACTTGCAGAGGGATGTCAGGGAGAGAGGAGCAGGAGTTCTGCTCTCCAGGGGAATTGGGGATAATCCCGGTGTGCCTGCAGGTGAGGTTTGAGTCTCTGTCTAACCAGAGCAGCAGCACAAACAGGGACAGATTCCCAGGGATGTTTTGGATTCCGTTTCCATGGCTGAGCTGCAGACAGAGCCCTGCTGAGCTCTCATCCCCTGGGAAAGCCAGGCTGGGTTTTGGGATGATTTCACTTCTCTTCCTCCATCCTTTTGCTGTGAGCAGGGGACAGGAGGTGTCCTTGTCATTCTCCTGTGGGAAGGGGTTCCTGGAGGAGCTGGGAGCCCCTTGGAGCAGGGAAACCAAATCCCTGGGAGTGATCCCAGAGCTCCTGCAGCCCAGGAAGCCAGGCTGGGCTCCCCAGCTGCCAGTGCTGGATCTGCTGGACAAACTGGGGGGCACTGGGGGCTTGGGCAGACCCCGGTACCCGGGGCAGCATCCCCTCTGTTGCCAGGCAACTGCTGGATGTACAGCTGGCTGGGGCTGCTGCAGATGTGGCCACATCTGGCAGGGGAGCAGGGGAAATCCCTGTCCCATCCCAAGCCTGCTCCTGTCCCACACCTCGGGATAAGCTGAGCTTTACCAGGCCCAGCCCATGGAATCCCTCCTTAGGGTTTAGGGTGGCATTAAAAGCAGTTTTGACTGGTAAAATGTTCAGCTCTGGTTGAGTTTTCATTCCATGAAAATGGGAAGGTTTAGGTTGGGAATATTGCTTTCCTGGTAATAATTTGGATTTTGTGTCCTTCCTTAGCCAAGCGCAGGGATGTGGGCAGTCAGGTTTGGTATTCCTGGGAATGCAGGTGGCCAAGGAAAGTTGGAGTCTTGCAGGTTTGTGAGGGCACACGGGGGTCAGAGGAGTTCTGATGTTAATTAGGAAGATTTAATCACATACCCGGGATGCAGCTGGACTCTGGAATTCCAACTCCGCCGAATCAGTCAAAGAGCTGCGTGAGAAACTGGACAGCTCCTCTGCTTTTCTTTGGGAATTTCCATGCCCAGGTTATTCCTGTCCTGCTGAGGATTAGGACACTTCATCCGTGATGAGCGTGAGGAGTGCCAGAGGATTAAGGAGCAGCTCAGGACTCCGCTGAGCCGGATTTACAGCAAGTGCCCATTTGGGAATGAAGGGCTTTGACCTCCTGGAACGAGGCCAGAAGGGCTGGGAGAGCTGGGAATGTTCCCCTGGAGAAGGGAAGGCTCCAGGCAGAGCTCAGAGCCCCTGGCAGGGCCTGAAGGGGCTCCAGGAGAGCTGCAGAGGGACTGGGGACAAGGCATGGAGCCAGGGAATGGCTCCCATTGCCAGGGCAGGGATGGATGGGAGATTGGGAACTGGGAATTCCTGGCTGGGCTGGAATTCCCAGAGCAGCTGGGGCTGTCCCTGGATCCCTGGAAGTGTCCAAGGCCAGGCTGGAACACCCTGGGATGGTGGAAGGTATCCGTGGGGGTGGAATGGGATAATCCTTAATGTCCCTTCCCCCCCAAACCAGTCTGGAATTCTGTGATTCTGCAAAATTCTGCTGAGTTTCTTCTGAACACACTTTCATTTCCTACACCCTGTTTCAATTTCCACATTTTCAGCCCATGAAAGAGTCAGAAATTACCCCAAGTTTCACTAAAGAATTAAATTCCTAGCTCTGGTGGGAAAATACAGCTCAAGAATAGGGACTTTTGCCATATCCTCTTGCCATATCCATGTTTATTTTACCTTGCAGGGATATTGGGAAAGGGAATGAGGAGATTTTCAGGGAGCAGTGATGGATTCTATGCCTCTGAGCCTCAAAAAATTCAGGTCATTCTGGGCATGGCCTGGCTGTGGGGAAAAAATCCTGAACAATTGGTTTATATCCACAGAAAACTGGGATTTTTAATCCAGGGAAAAGGCAAATGAAGGACTGGAGTCTGGAATTGTCATTCACTTGGATTTGCAGCCTCCAGAATTCCCCCCCAGCACTGTGTGGGGTCAGTCCCAGGAGATGCTGGCAGTTCCTCAGTTTGCCTCCTGTTTCCTACCCCAAATCCTGCTTTTCCTGCTCCCAGCCCTGCAGGCTTTGGGGCAGGAATTTCCCTCTGCCTTGCTGCAGGATAATGGGGTAAAATTTGGTTTATTGCAGGAACTGGCAGCTCAGAACCTCAGGATTTTTCCCTTCCTCCTCTTCCTGCAAACCTTCTTAGGTTGAAGTTCAGTTAAAATCTTATTTTTTGGGGAACATTCTTCCTTTTGGAGGTTGGAGGCTCCTCAACCCTTTTGGATGAGGGGGTTTTATGGAATCACAGAATCCTGGGACGTTTTGGGGTAGAAGTGACCTTAAAGCTCATCCCATTCCATGGGCAGGGAATCCTTCCCCTATCCCTGATTGCTCCAGGCCCTTCCAGCCTTGGACATTCCTGGGATGGAGCATCCACAGTTTTGGTGGGAAATTTGGTTTTTTCATCCTCATTATTTCCCTGTAATGAAACTGTTCCCCGTGACCGCTGTGGAAATGGATTGTGTTACCCTGGAACAGCAATTCCTGGAATTTTAAAGCAGCATCCTGGGAATCCCTCAGCAGGCAGAGCCATTGGTTGATATTTAGGACAGATGGAAATTGTTATTAATGAGGAGTCCATGCAGAAATGCTGCAAGAATAATTAAATAAGTAATTTATTTAATTTATTTAAATCATTCCAGCTCTTCCATCCCTTTGGCTCAGATGAAAATGAATTAAAATGGGATGGAAAATGGGAAGATCCCACTTGGGAATGAGGAGCTGAGGTGGGGAGGATAAGGAAGTTAAAATGTGCATAAAACTGAGGAGGGATTTTTAGTTATAAGAAATTTCTTTATGTTTTAGGAAATACGGAAAAGTGATGGGATTTTCTTCTCTTTTTCTATTCCAGGCACTTGGAGGATTATCCAGTGGTTCAGTGCTGAGGGAATTCTGTGGGAGCATGGCTGGAGCAGGACACAGAGCCTGGGCACAGAATGCAGGCAGTGATGGTGAGCGGGGGTCATTAATGACAGAGCTCTAATTACTGATGGCAGCCACAGGGATGAGCAAGGGATTCTGGAATGGTTTGGATGGGAAGGGACCTGAAATCCCATCCCAATCCACCCAGGGACACCTCCCACTGTCCTAGGGGGTTCCAGCCTGGCCTTGGGCACTGCTGGGGATCCAGGGCAGCCCCAGCTGCTCTGGGAATTCCAGCCCAGCCAGGAATTCCCAGTTCCCAATCTCCCATCCATCCCTGCCCTCTGGCAGTGGGAGCCATTCCCTGGCTCCTGTCCCTCCATCCTTGTCCCCAGTCCCTCTCCAGCTCTCCTGGAGCCCCTTCAGGCCCTGCCAGGGGCTCTGAGCTCTGCCTGGAGCCTTCCCTTCTCCAGGCCGAGGGTGGCCAGGCCCTGACAGGGACTGTCCCCACCCTGCAGGGCCTGCTGAGCCAGCACGTGTGGCACTGGGGCCATGGAGAGCCAGGTTTCATGGAGAGCTGGGCTCATCTCTGTAGCTATGATATTTTATTAAAAATCCTTTGCTAGGATTTTTTCCTGTCTTGAGAGCTGAGAGCCCCAGGAAAGAAATGTAAACAGTAACTGTGTGCTGCTGTGGGATGCTACAGGTGCATCTTCCATTGGTCCATGTGGATTGTTTTCAATTGATGGCCAACCACAGCCACCTGTGCCGAGGCTGGGAGCAGTCACAGCATTTTGTTCTGCATTCTATTCTATCCTGGTTCTTTCAAGCCTTCTCATGATCTTTTCTCTCTGTTCTTTTAGTATAGTTTTGATGTAGTATATTAATATAATATATATCACGGGGATGGGAATGGGGCTGGATCCATCCTGGGCAGGGATGGGAACAGGGCTGGATCCATCCTGAGCTGGGAGCGGGCTGGATCCATCCTGGGCTGGGATGGGAACAGGCTGGATCCATCCTGGGCTGGGAATGGGGCTGGAGCTCATCCTGGGATGGGAACGGGGCTGGATCCATCCTGGCAGGGATGGGAACGGGGCTGGATCCCATCCTGGGCTGGGATGGGGGCTGAAATCCCAGGCTGGGGGCTGAAATTCCATCCTGGGAATGGGCTGGGGTGGGCTGGGGGCTGAAGTGCCATCTAGGGAATGGACTGGGGGCAAAATCCTATCCTGGGAACAGTCTGGGGGCTGAAATCCCATCCTGGGGTGGGCTAGGAATAGGGCTGGATCCCATCCTGGGGTGGGCTGGAGGCTGAAATCCCATCCTGGGAATGGGCTGGGGGCTGAAATCCCATCCTGGGAATGGGGGCTGAGGGGAGCTGGGGGCTGAAATCCCATCCATCCCAGCCCTGCCGTGGGCAGGGACCCCTCCCACCATCCCAGAGTGCTCCAGCCTGGCCTTGGGCACTGCCAGGGATCCAGGGGCAGCCCCAGCTGCTCTGGGAATTCCAGCCCAGCCAGGAATTGCCAGTTCCCAATCTCCCATCCATCCCTGCCCTCTGGCAGTGGGAGCCATTCCCTGGCTCCTGTCCCTCCATGCCTTATCCCCAGTCCCTCTCCAGCTCTCCTGGAGCCCCTTCAGGCCCTGCCAGGGGCTCTGAGCTCTGCCTGAAACCTTCCCTTCTCCAGGGGAACATTCCCAGCTCTCCCAGCCTGGCTCCAGGGTCAGTGGGATTCTGTGGGATGGGATCTCTCCCCAGGACCCCAGCAATTCCCCATCCCGTTGCTGTATCCCAGCAGGACTGGCTCCCATTGCATCCCTGCCCTGGGACTGATGGTTTCATTCCAGCTGATCCATGGGATCTCACACAGAATTTCATTTTCTTCCCGTTCCATCCTGGATTTTCTGTCAGGGAATGTCCCAGGATTTCCAGGGTTCTGTTGGAAATGACCAAGCTGGAGATTTTAATCAGAGCCAGCTCTAATTAGGAGCTATTGATAGACCTTAAACCCAGCTTAACTCACCAGGGAAATGCCTCATTTCACTCCCAAGGATTTTCTCCAGCAAGGGAAGAAATCCATCCTCAATCTTTTCTGGATGAGTGAGGCTGCAAGTGCCATTCCATGGATTGCTGGAGCATCCTAATTGGATTTTCTCCTGGAGATTGCAGCTGGAATTGGCTCCTGGGTGTGTTCCAGTGCTTGGGAACATCCAGGGCTGAGCAGAAACATTGGGATTTCTGAAACAGCAGCCAGGGTTAAACATGGAGCTGGAGTTTTGTGGGGATTCTCCAAAGAAAAAAACATTGAGATGTGATCCTGGGTAGGGGAAAGGGTTTGGGAAGGAGCAGTGGCAATGGATGTGTGGGAAAACTCCCTTTAATTGGGAAAATCCATCCCTCAGATCCGTGTTTCAGGGCAGGAATTCTTGATTGGATTTTGAGGTGAGACCAAAATTCGTTATTCCTGAAATTCAGCCCTCAGGGGAGGGAAAACTGGTTTGTTTTGGGATAGCCACACCTGATGCATTTGTTTTGCACCAGGACCTGTTGGATTTGGGGTTTTTCCAGCTCTGAGTCGTGGTGGATAAAAAATTCCTTCCTTGGAGGTTGGGGAGGTGCTGGCCCAGCTTTCCAGGAGAGCTGAGGCTGCCCCTGGATCCCTGGCAGTGCCCAAGGCCAGCTGGAGCAGCTGGGACAGTGGGAGGGGTCCCTGCCATGGCAGGGTGGGATGGGATTTCAGGTCCCTTCCATCCCAACCCATCCTGGGATTCTCTGATCCTGTGGGTGAGTGATGGCAATTCTGTCACTCCCTGGAATATCCATAAATACTGGAATGTTTTTCGTGGGCATGGCCACCCTGGGATTGTTGCAAGTTCTCCTTTATTGCAAGAACATGTGAAAATTTCCCTTCCAGAAGCAGAGTGCTTGTTCTCCCTTCCATGTTTTCCACGTGGGCTGCAGCTGCCTTTGGAGCAGCCGTTTGCATGGGAGATATAATTGGAAAAGAGGAGCTGTCAGCTCCTTAATTAGTGTGGAAATCATGGAAAACAGATTTTCCTCCCTGGCAGCCTCGGAGGGGCCCCCAAGACATCCCCGTATGGAGCAGAAAACAGATTTTATTTAAGGAAAATTGTTCCTATGGGGGTTTTGTATTTCCTTTATTCCTGGTTTCAAGGGGCTTGGAATTGCAGGAAATGCAGGAGCAGTTTGGATAAAAGCCCAGATAAACTCAGGGTTATTTTGCAGGGATTTTCCTTCCCAAGGGTGAATTTTCAGGCTGCCTTGGAAGGGCCCTCACCTCCTTCCCATGGTATCTTCTCCCAGAGAATCTGCAGGAATTCTGGGATCCTGCTTTCCCACAGACCTCTGGAAATGGGATTTGGGAGGGGGATTTGAAGGCTTTGGTGTGCATGGATTAACTTTGAAAAATCCACGGCTGTTTCCCATTTTTAAGGATGTGCAGGTGCCGCACATTGGTGGCTTTCCCAGAAATACCCTAAATATTGGAATGGTGCTTGGTTCAGCTGGCAGGGTTTGGTCCTTGAGTGGGAACTTTGGGACAGCAGGCAGGATTTAAACATTCCTGGTGGATCAGTGCTGGGTGAGCTCTGCCTTTCCTTGGCAGCTCATCCCAGGCCATTCCCAGTGTGCTCCAGACCTCCCTGGAGCCAGGGACAGCCTGGGAATGGCTGCACCTGGAATTCCTGATTAAACAGCTCAGGGCTGGAGTCTGGTCCCCAGGGCTGAGCTGGGTCCTTGCTGGGAATGTCAGGAATGGCAGAGTGAGATGAGCCCCTTTTCCAGCCTGTGTCATCCTCAGAGCAGCTGGAATTCCAGTCTCTGGTCTCCAGTTAATTCCTTAATTCATCCCATCAGCTTGAAATGTGGCAAGTTCCCCTTGGAGCAGTGCCATGGCTGCTTCCAGGCCCCTTTTCCATCCTGCCTCAGAGCCATTGGAATTCCAGTCTCTGGACCTTCACTTTGCCTCCTTAATTTATTCCTATCATTTTGAACCACCTGGTTGTGGAACCTGCCCCTTGAAGAGGTGCCATGGCTGCTTCCAGGGCTCTTTTCCATCCTCCCTCAGCCCCAGAGCCATTGGAATTCCAGTCTCTGGCTCTCCACTTTGCCCCATTAATTCATCCCCACCATCCTGGGCTATCTGGATGTGGAACCTCCCCCTTGGAGCAGAGCCACGGCTGCTTCCAGGCCCCTTTTCCATCCTTTTCCATTCACCCTCTTCCATTCAGAGCCACTGGAATTTCAGTCTCTGGCTCTCCAATTTGCCCTTTAATTCATCCCCACCCCTGGAAGCGGCAGCAGTGCCTTCCAAGCCCCTTTTCCATGGCGGGAGGACGCGGATCCCCTCGGGGCTGTCCCTCCCTTATCCTGAGCCCCCTTTCCCCGTTTGCCGGCTGTTTTTGGGCAGGTGCAAGAGCAAGGTGTACCCGGAGGAGCTGCCCAACACCAGCGTGGTGATCGTGTTCCACAACGAGGCCTGGAGCACGCTGCTCAGGACCATCCACAGCGTGCTGGAGCGCTCCCCGCCGCGCCTGCTGGCCGAGATCGTCCTGGTGGATGATGCCAGCGAGAGAGGTGGGGCTGGCCCAGCAGCTCCCATCCCAGAGCCCATCCCCTCCTCCCCGGGGGGGTCCTGCAGCTCAGGGGGGTGTTGAGGATTTCCCATGTGTGGAGACACGAAGCTTGACTGACTCTGTGTTTCTCAGAAAGCTGATTTATTATTTTATGATATATATTATATTAAAATGCTACATAAAAACCATACTAAAAAAAAACAAAGAGAAAAGAAATCATCAGAAAGCTTGAAAAAACAAAAATAAAATAACATGCATAACAAAATCTTGTGACTCTCAGAGTCCAATGCAGCCGTTTCTGTGATTGGCCATTAATTAGAAACAATTAACATGTACCAATCACAGCTGCACCTGTTGATTCCACAGCAGCAGATAGTAATTGTTTATATTTCTTTCCTGAAGCCCTCAGCTCCTCAGGAGGGGAAAATCCTAGCAAAAGGATTTTTCAGAAAATATCATAACTACACAGGGAGGGCTGGCAGTGTGGTTCACACCAAGCTCATCCCAGCAGTGGTGGGATCCAGAGGGAGTGGGGAGAGGGGTTGGAAAAAATTAGTGGAGTGCCAGGATGGTTTGGCTTGGAGGAGACCTTCAAAGGGCACCTAATGCAGCCCCTCACCATGGCAGGGACACCTCCCACCATCCCAGTTATCCAGCCTGGCCTTGGGCACTTCCAGGGATCCAGGGGCAGCCCCAGCTGCTCTGGGAATTCCAGCCCAGCCAGGAATTCCCAGTTCCCAATCTCCCATCCATCCCTGCCCTCTGGCAGTGGGAGCCATTCCCTGTGTCCTGTCCCTCCATCCCGTGTCCCCAGTCCCTCTGCAGCTCTCCTGGAGCCCCTTCAGGCCCTGGATCAGATCCAGCTCAGTTAATTTGATATTCTTGGAAAGGTAAATCCTTTCCTTCCCGTCTCTCCACTCTCCTCATTCCATGTTTCAGATTTTCCTGAATATCCCCACTAAGTCAATTCCTTGGAATTCCAGAGTGGTTTGGGTTGGAAGGGACCATCTCATTCCAACTCTGCCTTTGTTGCTCCTCTTTGTGCTTCGTTTCCTGCATTCTTCACTCTTTTATTTTCTGTTTTGACCCCCAACTTTAAAAAGCAATCTCTGCCTGTGGAACTGGGACTCCCTGGAAAAGGAATCCCATCAAGTTCCTTAAATGGAATCAATGGAATGAGAAAGACTCCTGGAGAAGCCCAATGGCAAACTCAGCCCTGCAGCCACTCCATCCTTCAGTTCTGCCCCATGGAGCATTAATTGAACCCTAATTACTCCCTAGATTTCCCTGCTCATTAAGTGGCTTAATGATTCCCTATGCCAGAAGGTGGAGGAGGATTTGAGCCAAGTAATTCCCATTTCTCCTAAGAGCATGCAAAAAGCTCCAATGGGGAAATCCATCAAAAAAAAAAACCTTTTTTTTTTAATTGAACAGCAGCAAATTGCCCAAAGTGACTTTGTCTTGTGGTTGCTGGTTCATTCCAAGGAGCTGCTTGTGCTTTATTTAAAATTCCTGAGATATTATCCTGGAATCAGGGAATGGTTTGGCTTGGAAGGGACCTTAAAGCCCACCCCCATGAGTTGCTCCAAGTAGGGAGGTTCTGTGACTACCCTGGAATAAAACCTCCCTAAAAATCCCATTTCCCTTCTGTTCCCCCCCAATTCTGGCAGAATTTTTGAAGGCCTCCCTGGAGAACTACGTGAAGAAGCTGGAGGTGCCCGTCAGGATCCTGCGGATGGAGCAGAGGTCGGGGCTGATCCGGGCCTGGCTCCGAGGGGCAGCAGCTGCCAAGGGCCAGGTGATCACGTTCCTGGATGCCCACTGCGAGTGCACCCTGGGCTGGCTGGAGCCACTGCTGGCCAGGATCAAGGAGGACAGGTGAGGAATTCCTGGCTCCAGAGGCAGGGATCTGCCCCAGGCCCTTCCCTGGCTGCTGAAAAATGGGAATGAAAAGGATTCACTGAGCTGGAATGAAGAGAACGTTGAATATTTTTTGAATTCGCTGCTGTTTGTATCAAAATCTCATTCCTGAATAAATGTGGGAGCAGCTTTCCCAAGGTCTGGATCTCTCCCATTCAAAGGAAGGTTTCTCCCTGTTTTTTACCAGGAACAACTTCTCTTCCTGACCCCCTGAACTCATGGAAATTTGCACCCTTTTTATTCCTTCTCCTTTCTTGTTTTCCCTTTTTTCACTTTTTTCCCACTTTTTTTTTCCCCCTCTTTTCCTCCCCTTTTCCCTCCTTTTTTCCTTCTTCCCCTGCTTCCCCCGCCTTTTTCCCCTTCCTTCTTTCCCGCCATTTCTCTCTTCCCCCTGATTTTCTGCATTATTCTCCTTTTCCTTTTTCCCCTTCCTCCCTTTCCCTTCTTTTCCTGCTTCTTCCCCTTCACTGCCTTTCCCCTTTCTCCCTTTTTCTTCCTTTTTCTCCCTTCCCCCCCTTTTTTCCCTCCTTTACTCTGTTTTCCCTTTTCTTTCCCTTTTCTTTTTTCCCTCCTATTTTCCCTCTTTCTTCTCCCTCCTTCTCTTCCTTTTCACCCTTCCCCCTCTTTTCCCCTTCTTCCTCAGTTTATTCCCCCTTTTTGTCCCCCTTTTCTTCCCCTTTTCCCCACTCTTTTACTCCCATTCCTCGCCTTTTTCCTTCTCTTTTCCCCCTCCTATTTTCCCCCCTTTTTTCCCTCTTTTCCCCTTCTCCCTCATTTTATTCCCCCCTTTTTCTCCCCGCTTTTCCCTCCTCTTTTCCTCGCATTCCTCACCCTTTCCCACCTTTTTCCTTTTCTTTTTCCCTACCTATTTCCCCCTTCCCTCCCTCTTTTCCCTTTCTCCCTCATTTTATTCCCCCTATTCTCCTCCTTTCCCTGCTCTTTTCCTTCTTTTCTTCCCCTTTCCTCCTTCTCCCTCATTTTATTCCCCCTCTTCTCCTCCTTTTCCTCCTTTTCTTCCCTTTTCCCCCTCTTTTCCTCCATTCCTCACCCTTCCCCACCTTTTCCCTTCTTCCTCTCTTTCTTCCCCCTCTTCCCTCCTGCTTTTCCCCTCCTCCCTCATTTTATTCCCCCTCTCCCCCTTCCCTCCCTCCCCTACGCCTCCCGCCGTGCCCAAACACCCCCTTAACCCCCAAATTCCCATTTTTTTCCCCCAGGAAAACCGTGGTGTGTCCCATCATCGACGTGATCAGCGACGACACCTTCGAGTACATGGCGGGCTCGGACATGACCTATGGGGGCTTCAACTGGAAGCTGAATTTCCGCTGGTATCCCGTGCCCCAGCGGGAGATGGACCGCAGGAAAGGGGACAGGACCCTGCCCGTCAGGTCAGCGCCCCCCTTCTCCCAAAAATCCCCCCCAGATCCCAACATTCCGCTGCAGGGTCGGAGGCGGAATCGCAGGGAAAGCCCAAATCCTGGCACGTCCTCGCTGCTGCAACCTTGGGTCAACCCCATCCCATCCTCTTCCCAGTGAATTCCAAAGGGATTCCAAAGATTTAGGAATTCCAAAGGTTTCTGCCTGTTCGGCTCCCTCTGTTAATTTGCTGCAAACAGATTTTAGTCCCAGTTTTGTTTTGGAATTTAAGGCAGATATCCCAAAGGATTTCTGAGCATTTTTGAACCTCAGTGATTTGCGCTTAACCCCATCCCGTCCTCTTCCAAATGTTCAGGAACTCCAAAGATTTCTGCTTCTTCAGCTCCAGTGTTCAGGAATTCCAGATTTCTGCCCCTTGATCTCCCTATGTTAATTTGCTGCAAGCAGATTTTTATTCCCTTTTATTTTTTTTTATTTAAGGTAGATATTCCAAAGGATTTCTGAGCGCTTTTGAGCTTTGAACCTCAGTGATTTGCACTTAACCCCATCCCATCCTCTTCCAAATGTTCAGGAATTCCAAAGGTTTCTGCCTGTTCAGCTCCCTCTGTTAATTTGCTGCAAAGAGATTTTTATTCCTGGTTTTTCAGGATTTAAGGCAGATATTCCAGAGGATTTCTGAGCATTTTTGAGCTTTGATTTGCACTTAACCCTATCCCATCCTCTCCCAAACGTTCAGGAATTCCAAAGATTTTTGCCTGTTGATCTCCCTCTGTTAATGGATTTTTATTCCTGGTTTTTTGGGATTTAAGGCAAATATTCCAAAGGATTTCTGAACATTTTTGAGCTTTGAACCCCAGTGATTTGCGCTTAACCCCATCCTGTCCTCTTCCCAATATTCAGAATTTCCAAAGATTCCTGCCTGTTCAGCTCCCTCTGTTAATTTGTTGGAAATGGATTTTTAGTCTCATTTTTTCAGAATTTAAGGCAGATATTCCAAAGGGTTTCTGAGGTAAAAACTCGAAACTTGGGGTCTGATTTGCAGTTAAATTCCTGGTTTATTGCTTGGAAAATGGGATTGATAATGGAGCACCCTGAGGGAAAAACGATCCAAGAGCATGTCCTGACCTCTTCCATTTAATTGCTGGAATCACAGAGTGGAACAAAACCTCTTCCAAAATTGCAAATGGAGCTGAAAAGGGAACAAATGGAATAAATTCCTGGCCATGGGATGTTTGCTCAGCTGCAGTGGCTGCTGGGGCTTCCTGCAAAATTCCAAAAGAGACCAAAAAAGGGTTCCCGAGTGGATGGAATGGATTTAAATCTGGGAAGGGGGAAGAATTCCAAGCCTGCAGGTGGAGGGAGGGGCAGCTCAGGGATAGTGCAGGCAAGGAAGGGATGGAAGGGCAGGAAAAACCTTCCAAAATTGCTTTTAAAATTCCCACGTCTGTCCCTGATTGTCCTGGCAAGGCTGGAATCGGGGAAGGGCAGATTTGGGGTTTATTTCCAGGATTTGGGGTTTATTCCCAGGATTTGGGGTTTATTCCCAGGAAAAGCAAGCTGTCAGAGCCGAGGGAATTGTTTTCCTCCTGATCCAAAATCTCCTCTCCAGGCCAGCAGCTCTTGATTAAAGCTCAGGTGTGCATGGAAATTGGGAAAATGAATTATCCTAACGAGCTGCAGGGCCTTGCTGAGCTCCAGCCATCCATCCATCCTTATTTCCTTACCCTGAAGTGGAGCAGGGCTCAGAATTAATCCCAGCCCACACACTGAATGGACTCTTAAAATTGAGGAAGCAAAAAAACCAAAAAAAAAATAGGGTTTGTTGAATTCCTTTATTTTTCCCATCAGTTTTTGGCTGGAAATTTGGGGGATTCTCTGGATAAAATGGGAGTTGGGAAGCAAGGGGGGCAGAGGGACAAATGTCACCTGTGCCACGGCTGTCACAAAGAGCTGAGAGTGAAGGGTTGTGCTTTAGGCTGGATCAACTCCAAAATCTCAGGTTTTGGTCCAGGAATTTCAGTCTTTGGTGTCAGAGAATCCCAAAATCTTGGGCGTTTCCAGGCTCGGCACAGCCCATTTTTGTGGATATTTCCATGCTTTTCCCTCAGTTTTTGAAGCTGAAGGCACTCCAGGCTGGGATTTGAAATACTAAAAATATGGATTGTGGCCCAGGAAATGTTTTGTATAAATTAGGGATTGAGAGGGAAAATACAGGATCAAATTCCCAGGGAAAAGGCAAGATCAAAAAATAGAAAAAAAAGGCAAGATTAAATATCAGGAGTGTGTTAGGATCATGGAGTTTGCTGAGCTGGAAGGGACCCACAGGGACCATCAATCCAACCCCTGGCCCTGCAAGACATCCCAAAAATCCCCCCTGTGCCTGGGAACATTTTCCAAATGCTCCTGGAACTCTGAATATTATTAATATATTACTTATTATCTTGATATTATATTAGTATCTTGATTATGAATAATTAACCTTAGAGTTGATTGCAGTTAATTAACCCTGCCTGGGTGATGAGCAGCAGGGATTGATGTTGATCCTGGTGCCAGTCCTTTATTCCCAGATACACCCCCAGTGGTCAGGTTTACTGGGATTTTGTGCAGCAGGGATTGATGCTGATCCTGGTGCCAATCTTTATTCCCAGATACACCCCCAATGGTCAGGTTTAGTGGGATTGAGTGCTGCTGGGATTGATGTTGATCCTGGTGCCAATCTTTATTCCCAGATACACCCCCAGTGGTCAGGTTTAGTGGGATTGTGTGCAGCAGGGATTGATGCTGGTCCTGGTGCCAATCTTTATTCCCAGATACACCCCCAATGGTCAGGTTTAGTGGGATTGAGTGCTGCTGGGATTGATGTTGGTCCTGGTGCCAGTCCTTTATTCCCAGATACACCCCCAGGGGTCAGGTTTAGTGGGATTTTGTGCTGCTGGGATTGATGTTGATCCTGGTGCCAATCTTTATTCCCAGATACACCCCCAGTGGTCAGGTTTAGTGGGATTGTGTGCAGCAGGGATTGATGCTGGTCCTGGTGCCAATCTTTATTCCCAGATACACCCCCAGTGGTCAGGTTTAGTGGGATTGTGTGCAGCAGGGATTGATGCTGGTCCTGGTGCCAATCTTTATTCCCAGATACACCCCCAGTGGTCAGGTTTACTGGGATTGAGTGCTGCTGGGATTGATGCTGATCCTGGTGCCAATCTTTATTCCCAGATACACCCCCAGTGGTCAGGTTTAGTGGGATTGTGTGCTGCTGGAGCCCTGCCTGGGATGGCATTCCTTGGGAAAAGCAGGATGAGGTGATGCCATGGGGCAGCTCCAGGGCTGGAATCTCTTTGCCAGCCCTCTTCCTCTCCCATCATGAAACCCTGGGCTGGGTTGTGGCTTTGCTGGGATGCAGCAAACCTGGGATTGCTCCCGTGTTTTCCGTGCAGGAATGGCAGTCCTGCTGCTGTGAGAGCTGCAGGGATGGGAAGCAGGTGTTGCTTCCCAAATAAAACAGGATCAGGTGATGATGAGAATCAATCCCAGAAATTCAGGTGATTCCACAGGGAAAAGATGCAGGACTGAGGAAAAAATTAATTTTTACAGTTGAAAAATCACTTCAAGTCCTTTGATCTTCCCGATATTTTGGTGGAGGGGGTTTTCCAGGGAAAGCCCTGCAGCTCTGGTTGTGTCCCATTAAATTCACATCCCAGGGAGCAGTCCTGCCTGCTGCACTCCCCTTATCCCAGGGGCTGGGCTGGGGATCGGGAGCACTCCCAGGTTTGTTAGGCAGGGGTTTGGGAAGTGTTTGGTTTCAGAAGGCAAAGGACATTTGGGGTCCTTAGCAAGAATCCAGATCTGTGTGTCCAGTTCAGTTTCATCCTTCACGACTTGCTCAAGGCTCTGTCTTGGAAAAAATGGGGAATTTTGTATCAAGCAAAGAGTGTCTCCACTCAGGGGGAGGAAGAAGGAGGAATGAGAATGTTTGGATTGGGAAAGACCTTAAATCCCATCCCATTTCACCCCGGGACACTCCCACTTCCAGCCCTGCAGCAGCTCCAGAGTCTCATCCCAAGGCTCACTCCCCCAAATCCCACAGGTTTAGGGCTGCTGGGACCTCAGCAGAATGGCTGGGATCAGCTGAGCCCCCAGACCCCTTTGGCTGTGCTGGGACATCTCGGAGGAAAGCTGGGATTTGGGATTGAGTTTTTCCCTCCCAAATCGATCCCTGTGCTCCCAGCAGCTGGGCTGGGCATTCCTGTTGCATTTCCATTTCCAGGGAAAGCAGCCATCCCCACACAGAGCCCTGGGCTGCCTGTTGGGAGGAGTTCTAATCCTCTTAGCTGGGATTTTCCTGCTCCTTTGATGCCGTTTTGGGCTCCCTCGGGGGCAAAGCCCAGCCATGAAACTCCTCCCAAATCCATTCCCGGTTGGATTTGAGCTGCTGCTCGCTCAGGAGGCCCAAATCCCACCCAATTGACCCTGACAATTCCCCTGAAATAATCCATGGGAATGGGAGCAACCCTGGAGTGTGGCTGGGTCCAAGCTCCGTGGATTTTGGGGAAGAGCAGGGAAATCCAGTCAAAATTGTCTTTATTGCTCCTTGGGGTGTGGCTGGGCCTGAGATCCATAGATTTTTGGGGAAGAGCAGGGAAAATACAGTTAAGATTCTCCTTTTCTAGTTGTTTTCCATAGAATTCCTGTGTGGTGAAATGTGCTGTGAATTCCAGAGTGTCCTTTAAAAGGTCTTTTTTCTTTTTTCTTTTCTCTTTCCTTTCTCCCCCTTTTTTTTTTTCTGTTTTCCTTTGTTTTTGTTTGGTTTTTTTTTTTGTTTGTTTGTTTTTTTTTCCTGTTTGTTTCCCACCCAGGACCCCAACTATGGCTGGTGGCCTGTTTTCTATTGACAGGAACTACTTTGAAGAGATAGGAACTTACGATGCAGGAATGGATATCTGGGGTGGCGAGAATCTTGAAATGTCCTTTAGGGTAATTCCTGTTTTCCTTCCTTTTCTTTTCCCCCCAAAAAATATCCCCCATTTGTGCTGTCATTCCTTCAGGGAGCTCCTGCTTTAGCTGGCCTGCAAGTCATGAGTTAAATGGAATTTTTAAAATTTGGGGAAACCTCGTGGGGTGTTTTGGGATTTTTTGCTGCATGGAATGTTTTAGTATCGAGGGTTTTACCCCTCCAAAATTCCATATATTTTAGGCATTCCTTCATGGAAAAAACGAGGTGCCCAGTGGAAATTTGCTATGAATTTATGTTAAAAAATAAAATTATAAATACATTTTAAGACGTTTTGGGAATGGTGACATCATGGACTTGCAAGTTCCGGCTGGAATTCTGGGTCTGTGCCAGGGAAATTCCTATCCTGCAGAAAATGCTGATGTTCCTGCTGGGGTAGGGGTGAGCCACACCTCAGGGAAATGCATCCAGTCACTGCCCTTCGGATAGAAAAGTGGGAAATTGAGGCTTGGCTGGGGAATGGTTTGGAAGGGATGTTGGGAATGGCTTTGGACTCCCCTGATGTGTCCCACTTTCTGGATTTAGTGATGGGAATAACCCCCAGGATCCCTCTGGTGCCCACAGCGCATCCTGGCAATGCCCTTTCCCCCTTTTCCTGTCTTTTCCATTCAGCCAGGACCGTTTTCCTTGCCAGGGACCCCTCTGAAGTTTTTTAGGGAACAGATTTTCCAAGGAAGAGCAGCTGGGAATTTGAAAGTTTTCCCAGGCCGTTCCTCTGAACTTTAATTGTTCCCTTTGCAGGAAAATCAAAAGGTTCAGTTCCCCTCCTGAGCCTGGGTGCTTCCAGTGGGGAGATTCCCATGTTTTTTGCTGTGTTAACCCCTAAAATTCCTCCTGGGGTGTGCCAAGCCCCCTATGCAGGAATTGTTTTCCATGTTTTTCCGTGTTCTACAGGAGATCCCTGGAGCAGGGAGTGCCAGGCACTGTTAAAGCAGTCCAAATGTGCCTTTCCCACCCTAAACCAGTGAATTGATGGGGTCAGGGATAGGAATAAATGGAGATATTTCCATGGGAAGGCCAGGGAATCACCTGGTGCTGTTAATTGGGATTAATTACAGCCTCTGGAAGGAAAACCGACTGAAAATCCAGGGATATTTTGTGTGACTTTATCAGGGACATCAAAGGGTTCAAACCCCAGCTGAGGGAACAAATCCATGGGAAAATGAGGGCCAGGAGAGCTGAAGGATCAGGGAGGTTCCTCCAGCTCCAAAGCTGCCCTATCCAGTGGGATTTGGGAATATCTCCTGTCAGGAAAACTCTGGGAGAAATTCCTGCTGTGGGATTGCAGTGAGGCACAGGGATCTTCCTGGAGCTGTTCTTACACCCAGGATTGGATCACCAAAGGGAGGGAGGAGATTTGGGACTGGTTCAGAATAATCAATCCCAAAAAATAAAATGAACCCGGCCCTTCCCCCCGTATTTTGTGAATTCCTGAATCCTCAGAAATGTTATCCAGTGCCTTTGCTTTCCCTGGATCATGTCTGTCTCATCTGCATCCAGCTCCAACATTATCCCAAAGAATAATTAAAAGGATTTCCAGCTTTTTTGCTCTCAAGGGCATTTCCAGGAGGAGCATCCATGGGGTATCATTTGATTATTTTGGGAAAATCCATGTTTTTTCTTTTAGCTGCTTCTTGTTGCTGATGTGCCTTTAATGATTCCTTTTAGGAATGTCTTTTAATTAGGGAAAAATAATGATAATTCCTGGCAGGAATTATTACAGCTCCAAGGGTTTGCTTTAGTCAAGAAAAATCTGATTTATTCATAAACTTTATTTTTATTTATGAAATTACTGAAATTTTTGGTTTTGTGTTAAATTCTCCGAGTGGTTTTATCCCACTTGGAGAATGCCCTGAAAACTTGATGCTCTGAAAGGATTTCCTATGGCTTTGGAAAGGGAATTTAAAATTATCTGTCCATCAGAAAAAAAAAAAGAAAATCCTATGAGATTATTCCTGATAACCCAGGCAGGGCTGGGACTGGGAATGTGAGCTCTGAGCAGGGTAGGACGGGGTTTATTTGGGATTTCTGGCTGTGCTGGAAGTGCAGAAAGGACAGGGAGAAGGGGATTTCTTCAGGGATGTGGCAGTGGAGTTGTTCTGATCTCTGGAATTCCTCCTTGGCTGTTGTGGGAATTGTGACAGGAAAGGGTGAGGAACAGGAAGGGTTAATTCCTTTAGAAGCCAGTCAGAATCCTGGTATATTTGGGGTTATTCCCAGATTTCTCCATGAACACATCCTTGGTGTATATTTGAGATTTATTCCACACTCCCAGCTTGTTCTGGGAATACATCCCTGGAGTATTTGGGGTTATTCCATGGAATTATTTGGGGTTATTCCATGTAATTATTTGTGGTTATTCCATGGAATTATTGGGGGTGTTTCCATGAGCACATCCCTGGAGTTTATGTGAGGTTATTCCATGCTCCCAGGTTGCTCCATGAGCATATTCTAGGTGAATATTTGGGATTTATTCCCTGGTGCATATTTGGGGTTACTCCATGGAGTTATTTGGGGTTATTATCTGGTGGATATTTGGGGTTATTCCATGGAATTATTTGGAGTTATTCCCTGGGGTATATTTGGGGTTATTCTCTGGTGGATATTTGGGGTTATTCCATGGAGTTATTTGGGGTTACTCCATGGAGTTATTTGGAGTTATTCCCTGGGGTATATTTGGGGTTATTCCATGGAGTTAGTTGGGGTTATTCCATGGAGTTATTTGGGGTTATTCCCTGGTGGATACTTGGGGTTATTCCATGCAGTTTTTTGGGGTTATTCCATGCTCCCAGGTTGGTCCATGGGCACATCCCTGGTGTATATTTGGGATTTTTCCATGTTCCCTCTGGAATTCCTTGGCACCCCTGATCCCGGAGTTCCCCCGAGTCCCTGAGCAGTTAACACAGGGATGTTTCACTGCTGATCCCACAGAACCCATCCCTCCTCATTCTCATGGAATTCTGGAAATGGAGGGAGCCCTAATTAACTAAATCTGCCTTGGTTGCCATGGGAACTCAGGTCTGTGTCAAGGAGCTTTAATTCCAAGATTCCACCAGAGCTCCTGTTTAAAACTCCTCAAAAACTCAGGGATTTAACACCAGGAGGAGCCTGGAGGTAAAAGAATTGTAATAAAATAATTGAAATGAAAAGTTGAAATAATTAAAACAATTGAAATAAATAATTGAAATTTAAAAATGGAAAGAAATATTTGAAATAAATATTTGAAATAAATAATTGAAATAAAAACCGGAACTAAAATAATTGAAATAATTAAGATAAATAAAATATTTAATTAAAATAAAGAATTAAAATAAAGAATTAAATAATTTGGATCCTTCTGGCTCCTTAGTAGGGACTAAAGCCCAGACCAGAGGTTGAGTCCAATCCCCAAGGATTTAAAAGCTGTGGAATGAGGACATGGATCAGTGGTGGATGCGGTTAACGTTGGACTCAATGATCTTGGAAGTTTTTTCCAAACTAAATAATTCCAGGATTCCCAGCCTTTCTCACTCCATAGTGATCCAGCAGCAAAAATTGTTATTTAACCCCAAAGTTCTCAATTCCAGCATTCCATCATGTTTTAGATTATCCCGAGCACAGATTTTGGCTCCAGCACTGGAAAGGGAAAATTTCCATCTGGGAAAAGTTCCCCACATTGGCTTCTTCATTTAGTATGGAATTTTTGGGATTTCACCAGCACATGAGGTGGAGAACACACCCTGAATTCCTGGGTTTCACCTCTGAGGGTCTGGGATTTGCTGCCTTGTGTCCCTGGGTGTGGCAATATCCTGGGAATGCTGGGGCTTTCCTCGGGATGGCCATGGATGGGATTCTGCTTGGAAAAATTTATATACATATATATAAAATGTAAATATATAAAAAATAGAAATATATATATTCTATGTTTATATTTACATATATAATATGTATAAATAAGTGCATGTCAAAATATATGAAAAATAATTTGTGTCTATTTGAGTGTGTGGGTAGAAGTTCTGCTCTGTTCCTTTGAATAGTATGGGATCCTGGAAGATCCATGCCCTCCATGAATCCATGAGGGAATGGCACCTTTCCCAGCAGGATGGAACCCTGTTTGTGCTCCAGAAATCCAAGTGAGCCATTCCCAGCACTGGGAGCTCTGGGGAAGAGCAGGAAAAATCCAATCAAAATTGTCTTTATTGCTCCTTGGAGTGGGGCTGGGCCTGAGCTCCATGGATTTTGGGGAAGAGCAGGGAAATACAGTTAAGATTCTCCTTTTCTAGTTGTTTTCCATAGAATTCCTGTGTGGTGCAATGTGTGAGGCAGTGAAATGTGCTACAAATTCCACAGTGTCCATTAAAAACTCTTTTTTCTTTCCATGAAACTCCTCCCAAATCCATTCCCGGTTGGATTTGAGCTGCTGCTCGCTCAGGAGGCCCAAATCCCACCCAATTGACCCTGACAATTCCCCTGAAATAATCCATGGGAATGGGAGCAACCCTGGAGTGTGGCTGGGTCCAAGCTCCGTGGATTTTGGGGAAGAGCAGGGAAATCCAGTCAGAATTGTCTTTATTGCTCCCTGGACTGTGGCTGGATCTGAGCTCCATGGATTTTAGGGAAAAGCAGGGAAATCCAGTCAAAACTCTCTTTTCATAGCTCCTATTTGTTTTCCACGGAATTCCTGTGTGGTGAAATGTGCTGCAAATTCCACAGTGTCCATTAAAAACTCTTTTTTCTTTCCATGAAACTCCTCCCAAGCATTCCCGGTTGGATTTGAGCTGCTGCTCGTTCAGGAGGCCCAAATCCCACCCAGTTTCCCCTGACATTTGTTTCCAGCCAGGGCAGAATCCCTGAATTTTCCCTTGGAAGCCCTGCTGGGAGGGGTGGCGGGGGGCACGGACAGGAATCCTGCCCTGCCGTGTTTGGGGTGCTGTGGATGCTGTGTGGGGGGCTCCCGGGACGAGTGGAGAGACGAGAGTCTCAACTCCATGTTTCAGAAGGCTGGTTTATTATCTTATGATATATATTATATTAAAATACTACATCAAAACTATACTAAAAGAACAGAGAGAAAAGGATTCATCAGGAGGCTAGAAAGGACAGGAATGGGATGCATAACAAAGACTCCTGACTCCCAGAGAGTCCAATGCAGCTGCATCTGTGATTGGGCATTAATTAGAAACAAAAGGTGCCCCAATCCCAGCTCACCTGCTGCATCCCACAGCAGCACACAGTTACTGTTCACGTTTCTTTCCTGAGGCTCCTCAGCTCCTTCAGGAGGGAAAAATCCTAGCAGAGGATTTTTCACAGAATACCATAACTACATTTGGGGCCGGTCCCTGCGCGTTCCCGTTGCAGATCTGGCAGTGTGGAGGCTCCCTGGAGATCGTCACCTGCTCCCACGTGGGACACGTGTTCCGCAAGGCCACCCCCTACACCTTCCCGGGGGGCACCGGCCACGTCATCAACAAGAACAACCGCAGGCTGGCCGAGGTCTGGATGGACGAGTTCAAGGATTTCTTCTACATCATCTCCCCGGGTACGGCTGCCCTTGGGATCCGCGCGTGGTCCGGAGCGCTTCCTGAAAAAGGGAGCTGGGAGTGGGAGGTGGCATGGAGCTGTTTGGGTTGGAGAAGTTCTTGGAGATCTTTGAGTCCAACATTCCCAGCAGTGCCATGTCCCCAGTGCCACATCCACAGGGCCTTGGAATCCCTGCAGGGATGGGGACTCCACTGAGCACCTTTTCCTGAAGGAATTTCCCCAAAATCCCCCCTGAGCTGCCCAGGCCAGCCTGAGGCCGTTCCCTCTGCTCCTGTCCCTGTTCCCTGGAGCAGAGCCCGACCCCCCCGGCTGTGCCCTCCTGGCAGGGAATTCCAGAGAGGGAAAAGATCCCTGGGGATCCTCCTGTGCTCCAGCCTGAGCCCCTTCCCAGCTCCCTCAGGGATTCTCCAGCCCCTTCCCAGCTCCCTCAGGGATTCTGCAGCCCCTTCCCAGCTCCCTCAGGGATTCTCCAGCCCCTTCCCAGCTCCCTCAGGAATTCTCCAGCCCCTTCCCAGCCCTGTTCCCTTCCCTGGCCCCGCTCCAGCCCCTCAGGGTCTCCCTTGTCAGGAGGGGCCCAGGTGATCCCTAGAATCCTCAGGGGTCTGTGGGAAGGGCAGCAGAGTTCCCAGCATGGAGAGTAGGAACCCTTTGGAGCTCAGCACTGGGATTTTCTCCCCCATGTGTAGCAGGGAGCACCCATGGACCAGGGAAGTGTCACTGCTATTTTATTGTGGGATCATTTTTCCATTTTCCCATCTTCCACCTTCCTTCCCACTGAAATTCTGTGGCAGCAGAGTCAGTTTCAATTTTCCCTGGCAAGTCAGTAATATCCCTGTGCGTTTTGTGCTTCTTCTCCTGCACCATTTCCTGCTGTTATCCCTCACCTGTTCCAGCTGAATTCCTGCTGTTTTCCATGGGCTGCTCCAGGAATTTGGTTTTTCCAGGGGTTCAAGATATCAGGAATCAGCACTTAATCCCAGCTGGAAAGAATCTCTGGGATTCTGCTTGTGGAATCCCATTTCTCCTGTGGATGCTCACAGAATATTCCCAATCCATCCTGGAAATCCCTTAAAAAGCTGGGAAATTTAAATTTAAAAAAGTCTGTGCTCATTTTAAGCACCTAACAATGGTGTAAATATATATATATGTATATATATGGATCTCTTCCTTGTGGCTTTTGTCCCATCAGTTTTTAAGGAAGCTGTTCCTTTAAAACAGAAAAATTAAGATGAAATGCCAACCTGCTTTTTATATTTATTGTGAGGTTATTCCTTGTTTTTCCCTTCTGGAACGAGCCCAGATCAGCTGGATTTCAGTGCTCCTAGAAGTGCCCTCTCCTCTTCCCAGGATTTGATACAAAATGCCAAAAGGGAACCCTTGGTGAAAATTGGATTGCAGGGAAAGGGTGGAATGAGGTCACTGCCAGTGACAAGGGTTTGTAATCCAAAATTTCAGCCACGTGGAAGAATTTGGGAATAGGTGGTCTTTGTATTCCCTGATCTCTTCCCATGTTATTTATTAATACCGGTATTAATTAATAGATAAAATATAATGAGGTTGTTCCTCAGCATTGAGAAGCAAATGGAGGAGAAAGAGAAATAAAATGAAGATTTTCATGGAAATTCTCCATAAAAATAAGTAGGAAATAATAGATCTTTTTAAAATAGGGCGTTCCTAAATATAAAAAGTATTCCTAAGTATTTTTAATCTGCTTTTTGATCATTTCCCCTTCCTATTAATGAGGAAAATGGAGATCTCTGGATAATTCTCTGGGAGAACAAAGGAATTTGCCTGTTGGTAATGAGGGCTCTGTTGTCTGGCACAGCCTCGTCCCCAGCTCCTCTGGGAGCTGATTCATCCCATTCCTGAGTCAAGATCCCGGGAGAGAGGAGCCAGGGGCAGCTCCCAGTGGGAATTAGAGTTCTCAGCATAAATAGGGGCACACCTCATAATTACATCCCAAATTAAAAGTCTGGAGAGAGCTGGTTCCCTGGGAAAACAGAATTCTGCTGGAGGAGAGCTCAGCTCTAATTTTTGGGATCTTGAGCATATTTTTAATTGGTGCCTTCTCCTGTTTTTGTGTGGATAACAGGAAGATCTTTATTTGTGCTGAGATGAGTCAGGAGCCAGAGTTTTTAATAAATCCAAGCTGGATTTAAGAAAACCAGGGGAAAAAAATCCCAAAGCAGTGAGGAAAACTCCCCTTTTGGGTTTAGTGTAACCCTGCATTGCCAAGGAATTGGAGTTTTCCTTGGGAGGAGCCTGGCTCAAGGCCTGCAGCTCATGAGCCAAATAATTCAGGAGAGCTTCAGAAATCCCAGAAATCCTGGATATGCTTCAAATGGGATTTCTTAGGAAAGAAAGGGAATGGATAAATCTGGAATCCAGGAGCTGCCACGTGTGGGACTGTCCCAGCTTGGGTCAGATGAGGTTCAAAAAATCCTGGGAGAGGAAGCTGGGAGGGATTTTCCTCCTGAATCACAGCAAATCTTGACAATTGTCTGGCTGCAAAAAAGCTTCTTCCCTGTCTGTGTGGGAGGGCAAAAAGTGGGATTGGGATCCTCTCCTATGGATCTGTGGAACTGTGCCCAAAATATTCCCTCCACAGCCACTGCTTTCCAACAGTCCTTCCTTCCTTCCTTCCTTCCTTCCTTCCTTCCTTCCTTCCTTCCTTCCTTCCTTCCTTCCTTCCTTCCTTCCTTCCAGTGCTGGTGGTTCTGAGCTGGTTTGGAACTGGAATGTCCATGTGTGTGGGCACAGCAGGAATTTCCCCATGGAAAGGGGGCTCAGGCCTTGGAACTGCCCAGGGAGGTTTGGAGTGCCCATCCCTGGAGGTGTCCCAGGAATTCCTGGAGATGGCTGGGGCTGGGGACAGGGTGGGCATCGGGCACAGCTGGGACTCCATGACCTTGGAATGCTTTTCCAGCCTCCATGATTCCATGAAAACCTGTGTCCAGGTCCTGCTGATGTGCAGCCAGGTCTGGCTCCGTGTCTGCTCCTTTGGGACCTTTTGTGGTGGCAGGAGATGGGCACAAAGAGTGGGAAGAGCCATGGGATGCTCCAAGGAAATCCAGCTCAGGTGCTGGCCTTGGACACTTCCAGGGATCCAAGGGCAGCCACAGCTTCTCTTGGGAATCCTTGCCAGGCCCTCCCCACCTTGTCTGAGTTATTCCTGTCAGGAGAGTTCAGGGAAACATGGTTTGTGAAAATGTGACCGGATTCCTTTGTTATTTTGGAACATGAAGAAATCAGGGAATTCTGCAGTCCTGCCTTTCCAGATTGACAAAGGAAGGAAAAAGGATCACTTGGCAAGCATTTCACTTGGCTCCATTAACGAGTGAATTAATTATAATTACCCCTTGCACACCTCCATGGAGAGGCAGCCACTCAGCCCTCACAGCCTGCTGCTCCCAATCCCAGCACATGGATTGGAATCAAGAGGAGCTGGGGACAGCTCTGGGATTTTCCCCAAATGTCTGATGGGCTCTTCTCTTACCATTCCAGGGGTGGTGAAGGTGGATTATGGAGACGTTTCCATAAAGAAAGCCCTGCAGGGGAGCTGGGGAGGCTTTGGGATTTTCCCCAAATGTTTGATGGGCTCTTGTCTCACCATTCCAGGGGTGGTGAAGGTGGATTACGGAGATGTTTCCGTCAGGAAAGCCCTGCAGGGGAGCTGGGGAGGCTTTGGGGTTTTCCACAAATGTCTGATGGGCTCTTCTCTCGCCATTCCAGGGGTGGTGAAGGTGGATTACGGAGATGTTTCCGTAAGGAAAGCCCTGCAGGGGAGCTGGTGGCGACTCTGGGATTTTCCCCAAACTGGGGTGTTTGATGGGCTCTTGTGTCACCATTCCAGGGGTGGTGAAGGTGGATTATGGAGACATTTCCATCAGGAAAGCCCTGCAGGGGAGCTGGGGCAGCTCTGGGATTTTCCCCAAATGTTTGATGGGCTCTTCTCTCGCCATTCCAGGGGTGGTGAAGGTGGACTACGGAGATGTTTCCGTAAGGAAAGCCCTGCAGGGGAGCTGGTGGCGACTCTGGGATTTTCCCCAAACTGGGGTGTTTGATGGGTTCTTGTGTCACCATTCCAGGGGTGGTGAAGGTGGATTACGGAGATGTTTCCGTAAGGAAAGCCCTGCGGGAGAGGCTGGGGTGCAAACCCTTCTCCTGGTACCTGGAGAACGTCTACCCCGACTCGCAGATCCCACGGCGCTACTACTCCCTGGGAGAGGTATGGGCTGGCCTGGAGGGATGAGCCGGGAATGGCGGGACAACGGGAAGGGCAGCGATCCAGGAGTGCAGGAAAGAAAGGAAAGCAGTAAAGAAAAGAAACCAGGAATCGCAGGAAACCAGGAGTAGAGGAAAGCAGGAATTAAAGGAAATCAATCCGTGCAGGAAACCAGTAGTACAAACCAGTAAGTAAAGCAAGAATGGAAACCAGTAAGGGAAGGAAACCGGTAACTACAACAAAGCAGGAAGTCTAGGAAAGCAGGAAAACCAAGAAATAAACCGGTAAGAAGTGGAAACCAGTAAGGAAAGGAAAGCAACCTTGAGGGAAAACAGTAATTACAACAAACCAACAAGTAAAGAAAACAAATAAATCCAGGACACCAAGAAGTGCAGCAAACCAGTAAGTACAGGAAACCAGTAACTGCTGGAAACCAGTAAGTAAAATAAACCAGCAAGGCAGGAAACCAGTAAATAAAGGGAGGCAGTAGGACAGGAAAGCAGCAAGGAAAGGAAACCAGTAACTACAGCAAACCAGTAGTACTGGAAACCAGTAAGAACTGGAAACCTGTTAGTAAGGAAAACCAGTAGGTACCAAAAACCAGCAAGTGCAGGAAACCAGTAAGGAAAGAAACCAGTGAGTACAGGGAACCTGGAGGTGTCCAGAGCCAATGGATCCACTCCCAAGGGGATGAGGTGGCTTTGGAGCCAAGACTCAGGTGCAGGAGTTCCTTTCTTGTCTCTTATTCCTCTTGATTTCTTATTTCTCTTTATTTTCAATTTTTTAAGTCCTTTTTAAGGAGAAGTTGCTGTTCCAAACATATTCCCTCTCTTTAAAAATCTCTCTTTAAATCAAGTGTCTATTCCAAATGTTCACCAGGCAAATCTGTCTCCCAAGTGGAGCAGGAGATTGGAAAAGTGAAGTTTGGGATTAATATTTTGACACAATGAATGTGCAGCTCTTGAGGGGAACCTTCCATCATCGTTAATGGCTTAGAAATGGCTTTTTTGGGATTTTTTTAAAGAAATGTTTGTTGACTGAGTGTTTCCCAGCCTGGGGCTGAGGGTCAAGGACATTCCTGGTAATCACAAGGTTCTGGGACCACCAGGAGCTGGAATTCCTTTGAAATTCAGCAAATTCACAGCTAAAAATATTGTATTGAGTCATTCCTCTGCTGCCTTTTAAAAGCTCTGGAATGGGTTGATTTGATGATGATGGAATAACAATCAAAGGATTTGATGATGGAATAACAATCCTGAAATAACACTCTGAGGAACAAATGGCTTTTTTTGACATCCAGGAAAGTGATTTCCCACTGAAATTTGCCATTGTAGGCAGGAATAGAAGGCACTGGAGGATTCCAGGTTTAATCCTGCCAAAATAAAGGGAAATGGGGGTTTCCAGCAAGGAAAGGACTTGTCTAGGGAATGTCAAATAATGTGGGATTGTGCCACGTTGTCAGGCTGGAAAATGGGATGAGAAAGGCAGAAAAAAGTGATTAAAACACCTGATCTGTGCAGTGTGGCCTCAGTTCCCATGGAAACAGCAGCTCAGGCAGGAGCTGGGAATTAAAGCCCTGCTTGGCTGTTCCAGTGGAGCAGGAAAAGGGAATTGCAGCCTTAAAACCCAGGGAGCAGCAGAGAAATGGGCATTTTTTAAGGCATTGGAAGTGAATTTTTTGGACATCTTCCTGCCTTTCAGAAGAGATTTGGGCAGGATTTGATCCGTCCAAGCTGGAGCAGCATCATTAGGCCATAAATGATCCATGTCCTGCCCTGGATGGCTCCTCCTGGGCTCACATCCAAGGAAAAATGGTGTAAATCAAAGGTGAGCAGCACCAGGCCTCAAAGTGCATTTCCCAAGTGGATGTTTTGTTGTTTTCTGGGACAGACAGGGAGAAAAAGAATGGAGATTTCAACAGATTTGGGATAATCATCCTGAATTCCCTCGTGGCTTGACATGGAATAGTGAGAGGTGTCCCTGGCCATGGATGAGCTTTGGGACCGTTCCCTGACTATTTGGGAATGTGATCTGTTTGCAAATTGCAGATTTCTGCACAAATCTGGTAGGTCCAGGAAATACTTTTAAGGAATATTTCACCTCTTTCCTTTTTCCAGATCAGGAATGTTGAAACCAACCAGTGCTTGGACAACATGGGCCGCAAGGAGAACGAAAAAGTGGGATTTTTCAACTGCCATGGCATGGGAGGGAACCAGGTAAAGAAAAGCAGGGAAAAGTGGCTTATTTGTCCAAGAATTCCTTTGGGATATTTTAAGTATCTATTTCAATTCCATTTTAGATTTTGTTTGAAAGTATTAGCAAAAAAATCAATGAAAATTCCAAATTACATTCCATTTTGAGCTGAAGGATTTTAAGAGGACTCAGCCATTTTTTTTTTCAATTTCAGCTCCAGATTTTGGGGGAATATTGGTGCACATCCATGGGAAGTATCCCAGTGAATATATTGAATAGAATCCTGCTGTCATTTAGTAATGAATTTAACATTCCAGACACAAACTTTAGGAAATGTGATCAGGAATTTGAGTTTATTTTCATTAAAATGAAACGGGCACAATCAATAAACGTAGCTGCATCCATCTGTTCTGAATGTGTGTAGGGAAAAAAAAATATCCAGGATATTCATGGAAGTTCTTTAGTGCAATTCCAGTAGTGGGGGCCTGGGGTGTTTCATTTGGAGGGGCTGGAAAGGGAGTAGAAAAGTAGATGGAATTCTTGGTCTTGTGACCAGCTCTGGGTTAATTAGAACAGAATTTGCATATTCCAGTGGATATTCAAATTAGCATGGCTGCTCCAGATGGGGTTTGGGATGTAAATTATAATTAAGGGACTTTTAAGCATATTTGAAATTAACTCTGTTTTAATAAATTAGAATTTATTATTTATGTGTAGAATTTTCCAGGATGGTGCCAGCCTGGCACGGTCACAATTCCCCGGTAGCTCTGGTGTTCCAGGCACCTGCTCCTGGCCACATTCCTGGTGGGAAAGGCTGGGATGCTCCGTGTTCCCATCCCTGATTTATCCTGGAGCTTCATCCCAGCTCCTGCCATCTCCTCCTGTCGCTTCCTCCATCCTCACTGGAGCTTGGCCTCATTTCTCTGCTTCTTGGCTTGGACAACCTTTCCCTTCCCATGGATTTCTCCAGTGGAAAACCTTTCCCTTCCCATGGATTTCTCCAGTGGAAAACCTTTCCCTTCCCATGGATTTCTCCAGTGGAAAACCTTTCCCTTCCCATGGATTTCTCCAGTGGAAAACCTTTCCCTTCCCATGGATTTCTCCAGTGGAAAACCTTTCCCTTCCCATGGATTTCTCCAGTGGAAAACCTTTCCCTTTCCCTGAATTCCCATGGATTTCTCTTGGGGAAAACCTTTCCCGTGCCCTGAATTCCCGTGGATTTCTCCAGGGGAAAACCTTTCCCTTCCCATGGATTTCTCCAATGAAAACCTTTCCCTTTCCATGAATTCCCTTGGATTTCTCCAATGAAAACCTTCCCCTTCCCATGAATTCCCTTGGATTTCTCCAATGAAAACCTTCCCCTTCCCATGAATTCCCTTGGATTTCTCCAATGAAAACCTTTCCCTTCCCCTGAATTCCCATGGATTTCTCTGAGGCAAGGCTCCAGCTCTCCAGCCCGGGGTCCCTGCCAGGGCTGGGCTTGGGGTTCCCAGCCCTTTTGCAGCCCCCTCTGTGTTCCAGGTGTTTTCCTACACGGCGGACAAGGAGATCCGCACGGACGACCTGTGCCTGGACGTGTCGCGGCTCAACGGCCCCGTGCTCATGCTCAAGTGCCACCACCTGAGGGGCAACCAGCTCTGGGAGTACGATGCTGAGGTATCCCGGGCCCGGGGGGTGGTTCTGCCACTCCTCCCTGGGCAGCCCCTGCCAAGGTCTGAGCCCCCTTTCCATGGGGAATTTCCTGCTGCTGTCCACCCTGAGGCTGGAAAAGCCCTCCCAGGTCATCAAGTCCATGCTGTTCCCCATTCCCACCTTGTCCACAGCTCAGCCACATCCAGGAATTCCTTGGGCACTTCCACCCTTCCGGCCTGGAAGGCTGGAATCCTTCCAATAAAGTACACACAGGGAATGTGCTGGTTTTTCCCTTAAGTTGAGCAGGATTTCCCAGGAATTGTGTAAAACCCAGCTCGGCCATGAGATGGAGCTCCTAAAACAGAAATACTCCATGTTTTTATGGCATCTCCAAGGATTGGCTGCTTGTTCTCCTGGAAAACATCCCCTTGCATTCCCTGTCCCTGGATTTATTGAGTACAGCTTTTTATTGCCAATGTTCCTTGGAATATTCAGCTTTCAGCTGCCCACTTTCCCTTTCATTTCATTACTGCCATTGTTATATATTTGTTAATTATTAACGTATTTATTTTTTATTAATGTCCAAATATTCTTAATATCTAGGGTTTTTTTTCCCAAGATAACAGCCAGTTGTGTTATTCTGATTTTTTTTTCCCAGAGAAACAATTACAGGATATTTCCTGCATTCCTTGTATTCATTAATTTGATTTTCCAGTGGAATTACACTGATTTTTCCTTTCCTTGCTTATTCAGGCATTGCATAGAGGGTTTTGGGGTGGTTTTTAGGAATATTTAGGAATGCTGGCTTGGCAGTGGACGACAGGGCCACAGCTGGACATGAAATAATCCTAAAAAGGGGTTTCTCTGAGGGATTTTCATGGAATTTTCTATGATTTCGTGCTACTATTAATTTTTTATGGTTTCCTAATTTCATTTGTGGTATTTAAATACTGAATAGATCCCAGGCTCCCACGCCTGGTGATTCCCATTGTGGCATCTGGGGAAACCTCTGGATGTGGAGAGGGATGAGATCCTGGGACGTGACACGCACCAAGGGATCCAGGGAAAAAATGAAGTTGGAAATGTGTCACAGCTGATAGGAAGGAGTTTAATTCCTTGTGGATGGATGGTGATGGCAGTGTTTATTCCTGAAAAGCTCCTCAGGGTTTATTCCTGACACATCCCTCAGGGTTTATTCCTGACAGATCCCTCAGGGTTTATTCCACGGCTGCCAAAGCTCCAGGAGTGTTTGGACACGCTCTCAGGGACAGGATGGGATTGTTGGGATATCCTGGCAGGGCCAGGGGTTGGATCAGTGATCCCTGTGAATCCCTTCCTGCTCAGAATTCCATGATTTTTTCCTGGATAATTGCCACTTTTTGTCCCCAATCGCGGCGTCCGTGCAAAGCTGTGGAATTTCCATCCTGGGAGAGCTGAGGGGCTGCACAAAAAATGTTCCTTGGATCACTGACTCCGCTTTCCTTCTGTCTTCCCTTCCCTCAGTATTTTGGGAAATGGGAGTATAGCTTTGAGGTAAGTCTGGTGCAATCCCTGTGCCAAATCCCAATCCCTGGAGTAGCTCCTGTAGCAGTGCCCTCACTCAGTGCTTCTCCATAGCTGGTGCTCCAACATTCCAGAGCTTCCTGCTCCCTGAGCCAGGCTGGGAGAGCTGGGAATGTTCCCCTGGAGAAGGGAAGGCTCCAGGCAGAGCTCAGAGCCCCTGGCAGGGCCTGAAGGGGCTCCAGGAGAGCTGCAGAGGGACTGGGGACAAGGCATGGAGGGACAGGAGCCAGGGAATGGCTCCCACTGCCAGAGGGCAGGGATGGATGGGAGATTTGGAATTCCTGGCTGGGCTGGAATTGCCAGAGCAGCTGGGGCTGCCCTGGATCCCTGGAGTGTCCCAGGCCAGGCTGGACATTGGGGCTTGGAGCAGCCTGGGAGGTGTCCCTGCCATGGCAGGGGTGGATTGGATGGGGTTTAAGGTCTTTCCACCCCAAAGCATTCCATGAATCCGTGTACCAGGAAAAGCCTGCTCAGATTGCCACATTTGTGTTTATCCCCATGTGAGGAATCCCCTACCTTTGGGTATTTCATATCCTGTGAACACCAGAGAGAGAATTCCAAGTCCTGTACTGGTGGAGCTCTGCTTTTCCTGGAATGACCGATGGACAGGAGGGAACAGGGAGTGCTGATCCGGAGGGATCCAGCACTGCTGTCCCTGCCCGTGACTCCAAGTGACATTTTGGGGACACTTGGCTCTGGTATTTTTAGTGGCTCCTTTATCCTCACATCACTTTTTCCATTCCTAAGCCAAAAACATGGAAAAGGAGCAGGTGAGGGATGTGGGAAAAGCATTCCAGCTGCTCCAGCCCTGGGTACCTCAGTGATGGGGTGACAGTGGGAAGAATTTAGGGAAGTGAAAGCTCCCCTTCATCTCACCCCACCTGGAATTGGCACCGGAATGGAAAAGCTGGAATTGTGAAAAACAAAAAACAAAACAAACAAAACCCCTCATAAATGTTTAATGAATTCTGTCTTTAACTGGGTAATTCCCAAATCGGGTTCAGGGTGGTTTGTGCAGGAAAAACCCCAGCTGTGCCCAGACCTTTCCATGGGGAATCACAGCCATCCAAGGGCTTGGAGAGGCAGGATGGGGAGCCATGCCCATGATGGATCATGGGAATGGGCTCAAGAGCAGGGAGGAAATTTTGGGATATTTGTGCAGAACAAAACCCATTTCTGCTTGGATCTTCCCAATGGGGAATTGCAGCAATCCAAGGTGTTGGAGGAGCAGGACTGGGAGCCACAATCTGCACTTTATCATGGGAATGCCCTCAAGAACAAGGTGGAAGTTTTGGGATATTTCTGCTAGGAAAATCCCATCTCTGCCTGGATCTTCCCAGCAGGGAATTGCAGCAATCCAAGGGTAGGGAGAACAAACCACAATCCACTCTGGATCATGGGAGTGCTCTCAAGAGCAAGGCTTTTGGGATATTTCTAGGAAATATCTGTGGATCTTCCCAACAGGGAATTGCAGCAATCCAGGATAGGGAGGATGGGACTGGGAGCCACAGTCTGGATCATGGGAGTGTTCTTAAGAGCAAGGTGGAAGTTTTGGGATATTTCTAGGAAAACCCCATTTCTGGCTGGATCTTCCCAGCAGGGAATAGCAGTAATCCAAAGGTAGGGAGAACGATTTTTATATATTTTAATATATTTTTTATAAAATTTAATATGATTTTTAATAGCATTTATTATTTAAGAGAACCTTTCATATCAATTTTTTTCTATAAAACAAGACAGAAGATTATTTTACAGCTGTAGGATAGAACAGATGTTTAATGTTAGTTCTTAGTTCTTAGTAATTATTAGTTACTAGTAATTATTGGTGTTAATTATTGCTAGTTTTAATTAATTTTGGATGAATTAAACTCCCTTGATCTCTTGCTATCACCATGATTATTCCAAGCTGCAGGAGCTGAAGATTTGGTTCCTATTCCAAGACAGAAAAATAATTCCAATTGCAAAATATTTTCTCAAAAAGGTTCCCCTTTTCCTAGGATTTTCCCTAGAATTTTCCTAGAATTTGATTTTTTAAATAGATTTTTTTTCCTATCATTTTCATGGAATTTTTCCTATTCATTGGAGTAGCACAAGGAGATGGGTGGTAAGAAAACCAAATTCCTTGTTGGAATTTCCCACCAGTTTAGTTGGAACACCAGAAAAAAGTCTTTATTTATTTAAATATTATTTAAAAAAAAAATATATATATATATGTACATATTTTATATTTTTTATTTCTATATAAAAATAAAATATATAGGAATATAATTGATATAAATTTACACTCATAAACACCTATGTGTTTATTAAGTAATATATAAACATACTGCTGTATTTTTCAGTAAATATTACACAGAAATATTATAAATAATGAAGATAAATGGTGTTTCTGAGCCATGAGAGCATCAGCCTCTTGCAAAAATGATTTCTGATTTTCCTTCAGTTAAGGATATTATTATATTTTTTATTTTCATTTATATTTTATATTATTCTTTGCTATATGATTTTTTTATTATTTTATATTTTTCTAGATTATATTATTTAATCTATTTTTAGTCCCTTACATTTTGTATTCTATATTATTTTTTATATTTGTTTATATTGCACATATAGTAATCTAGATTATATTATTTAATATATTAATTTTATATTATCTATAATTTAATATTTTATTTTGATTTATATTAATTGGTTTGTATAATTAATTAATTAATTAATTTATTTATTTATTTATATCAATATTTATCCTCCTGGGTGAGCCCAAGACCTCAAGCAGCTCCCACCATTCCAGCCCCTCTATCCCTGAGGAAATCCCAAGGTTTGACATCAGCCTGGGCTGTTTGGGATGAATTTTGGGATTCGTTCCTTCTTTCTCCCCTCTCCTGAGGGCTCCAGGATTTTCCTGCCCATCCTGGATTTCCCTGATTGTTCCCTTGCCATAAAATTGGGCTCTGCTCCAGTGGATGATCTGCAGACAGGATTTCCACCCTGAAATTCCCCATTCCCAGGGTTCTTGAGAGAGCTGGGAATGTTCCCCTGGAGAAGGGAAGGCTCCAGGCAGAGCTCAGAGCCCCTGGCAGGGCCTGAAGGGGCTCCAGGAGAGCTGGAGAGGGACTGGGGACAAGGATGGAGGGACAGGAGCCAGGGAATGGCTCCCAGTGCCAGAGGGCAGGGATGGGTGGGAGATTGGGAACTGGGAATTCCTGGCTGGCAGGGTGGGCAGGCTCTGGCACAATCCCAGGGAATGGTGGTTGGAATGCTCCTGGCTCAGCTGGGACTGAACCTCTCTGGTCTTGCTTAAGGACAGAATTTCCTGTTTAACTTCCTGGGATTTCTCTGGGAATTTGTTCTCCCCGTGGAACAGGTGGTGTTTTATTCCTTCCGATACGTTTTGTGTCCTCCTGATTCTCCCATCCCAAAGAAATGTGGTGGGATCAGAGGGGGTGTCCCAAGGAGAGATGCCCTGGGAACAAGAGCGTTTCCATGGAATACTGAGCAAATACATCCCCATCAGCATCAATTCCTGCTCTGGTCCCAAACTTTCCACGTGTCCATGGCCGTGGAGACCAAACTCCTCCATCCAACAGCTGTGCCTTGGAGATACAAGATTTCCTTGGAGTTATTTTCCCTTTGTTGGTTCGGCAGAGGGAGGAGCAGGCGGCTCCGGTGGGACGCGCTGGCGACGTCCCGGAGCTCCAGCAGCCTGCTCCACCAAACCAGGCCAGCAAATCGCATTCCCCGGTTGGAATTCCATTGGAATGCTGCGTTTCAGCAGGAATTCTCTGTGTCCCCCCCCCTTGCAGAAGCTCACCCTGAGGCACCTGAACAGCAACCAGTGCCTGGCGGAGCCGTCGGAGGAGGACCGGCTGGTGCCCACCATGCGCGACTGCGGCGGCGGCCGCGCCCAGCAGTGGCTGCTGCGCAACATGACCCTGGGGGCCTGATTCCCGCCTCTCATCCCGCTTGTTCCCGCTTCTCCTGCTGCGCCCGGCGGTGCCCGGCCCTCTCCCGAGCCAGCAGAGTCACCGGGGGGTTCCTGGTGCCGCGGTGCCCTTGGACTCCTCCGGGCCTCCAGGTGATCCAAGACGTGCTGGTACCGACGCCAGCGGGCTCCAGATTCCAGAGGTACCAGCTGACCTTGGAGAAGGTGGGATATGGAGGTGTTGCTGCCACTCCAGATTCCAGAGGTACCAGCTGACCTTGGAGAAGGTGGGATATGGAGGCGTTGCTGCCACTCCAGATTCCAGAGGTACCAGCTGACCTTGGAGAAGGTGGGATATGGAGGTGTTGCTGCCACTCCAGATTCCAGAGGTAACAGCTGACCTTGGAGAAGGTGGGATATGGAGGCGTTGCTGCCTCTCCAGATTCCAGAGGTACCAGCTGACCTTGGAGAAGGTGGGATATGGAGGTGTTGCTGCCACTCCAGATTCCAGAGGTACCAGCTGACCTTGGAGAAGGTGGGATATGGAGGCGTTGCTGCCACTCCAGATTCCAGAGGTACCAGCTGACCTTGGAGAAGGTGGGATATGGAGGCGTTGCTGCCACTCCAGATTCCAGAGGTACCAGCTGACCTTGGAGAAGGTGGGATATGGAGGCGTTGCTGCCACTCCAGAGGTACCAGCTGACCTTGGAGAAGGTGGGATATGGAGGTGTCGCTGTCACACGTGCCCACAGAGAGGTGGCCCAGTCCAAAGGCCCTGTGGCACCAGCTGGCACTGGGAGCCATCCTGGGAGGTGTGGCCCGAGCTGATGGGATGTGCTGGGATCTCCTGGAGGAGATCCTGGAGAATATCCTGGGGAATCTTGGGGTGGTCTCTTGTGCCCAGTGGGATTTGACAGCACCAAAGCTTCCTGGGTTGTGCTGGGAAAAAACGGGATCCAGTGTTGGGGAAACCAGTCCAGGACTGCACTTCAGCAGGAATTCCAGCAGATGAGGCCACAGGAGACACGGGAATGCCGAGGGGAAGGAGTGACACTCATGGGACCTCGGAGGAAGCTGTCCTCTCCTTCCATGGGAATGGGGCTGGGGCCGGACCTGGAACGACCAAAACTGAGACCTCTGGAGCTTGGAGGGTCTCCATCCCTCCATCCCAACACATCCATGAATCCCTGCATCCCAGCTCTGTCCCTGGATCCACTCCCAGCGCTGCCTCCAGGTGTTCCCTGGAATCCCAGAGGCTCCTTTCTGGTTTCAGGAATTCGGGGGCTCGATCCTTTTGTGGGTGTGGCTGTTCCCAAAGTGCTGCTGGCACTCGGGAGCTGCTCCCCCTGGGATGCAGGGACATTCCCAGAATGTGCTGGGGGACATTCCTTTGGGAGCCACCCCAAATGCAGCTGTGGCCCTCTGGGCTGGGATTTTGGGAATTCTCACTGCCCAGAGGGTTCAGGAGACTGAAATCCCAGGGCAGCGGGATCCCAGCACGGGTAAGTGGGGAAATATTTCCCAGGATTTCCCTCACAATTCCCAGCAATCTCTGTAAAATGCACTGGGTCATTAAAAATGCTGGTATTTTCTGTATCTGCTCTGGTGGTTCTGGATTCATCCCGGGGTTTATGGGTGTGTAAATGACAGAGGATATCTGCTGGATCCAGAGCATTACGTGGGAAGCAGGAGGGAGTTCAGCTGGGAGAGGGATTGCTGGGCATGCATGGAGCTGGAATATCCTGGATTAACTCGGATTGGGGCTCATCTCCAGCCTCCTGCCCAAATATTCCTGCTCCTCATCCTCCAGTCACTCTAAAAGTACAAAATGTGGTTTAAAAGATCCCCCAGAAAAGGGGGAGGTTTTGTTCTGCTTCATAAAAAGAGCAGGAAAACATCAGGATGAAATTTAAACAGGCATTTCCATGCAGGAAAAGAGGAATCAGTTATTTATTTCATCTCCTTCCCGAGGGTTTTGTTCACACCACAGCCCTGGGTGGGTCCCGTGGCCGGGAATTGGGGTTGGGTTGGGAAGGAGGAGGTGGGGAATGTCCTGGGGACAGTGGGAGAGGGCGGTGTCACCTCCCTGTGGAACACCCCTGGCTCCAAAGGGGGACAGCTCCACATTCCCAACGCTGCCCTGTCCCATCCCAAGGTTCCTTGACATCAGAGCCGGAGCTATTTACTAAATTAGGATTTTATAAATAGAATTTCTATATTAATATATAATTCTGTAATTCTTCCTACACTGCTGCAGTGCCCTTCAATCAATCAAGTCACAAAAGGACTAATTATTAACTCGTTTAATGAGATGCCCCACATCCAAAGTTGCTTCCTTGTCCAAAAAACATGGAAAAACCCCAACTAAAATCCCTCTTCTCAGTAATTCCCTGTTCCAGGTTGTCCCTGCAGGTGTGTGGGGGGTTGGAGCTGCAGGTGACACCAAACCCTGGTGAGGCCCAGCCTCCCCTGCTGGTAATTAAAGCCTTCAGAGGTAATTAACTGCTCCTGTTAATGATGGGCTGCGGAGCCTGGGAATGAATCACCCAATAATCCCTTGGGAGGGATGAATGCAGGCACGGAGGTATTTGCCCTTTTTTTGGAATTTCTCAGAAATGTTAATAATTAGGATTGACTGAAAAATTGCAGCGAGGGAACCAACCTCCATCTCATTTCCCTGGAAATTTGATTTATCCCTTTTTTTGGGATTTATTTGAGGGATTTAGGGATTCATCCAGAGGGGATGAATCTTAGGATATTTTTGAGGCCAGGAATATCCTGGTACTGGCGCCATGACTGCCTGCTCCAACTCCCATTTCAAACTGGAAATGGTTTTTCCAAGAGAAAAGAGCAGGATCTGCCCTCAAATCCATATCCAGGCAGTGGGATTGGAAGAGACAGGTTTGGGAATGTCTCTGTTAATTCAGGGAATACATAATTAATTTCATCATTTCATTTGTCATCGTCCCCACATCAGCGAAAGCCTCCAGGTGCTGAAATCAGGGAATTGCAGGGAAAGGAGCTCCAGGGGGAACCCCTGCCCAGGTGAGTTTAGATGGATCTAAACACAAACCTCGGACCTGGGATGGGAAACCTCACCTGGAACGTTCAGCCAGGATGGCAGCAGGGGAAGGTGGGGTTTGTGGGATGATCAGCACAGGAGGATGTGGAGCTGCTGGAGAACCCAGAGGAGCCATGGAGCCAGGCTGGGAATGTTCCCCTGGAGAAGGGAAGGCTCCAGGCAGAGCTCAGAGCCCCTGGCAGGGCCTGAAGGGGCTCCAGGAGAGCTGCAGAGGGACTGGGGACAAGGCATGGAGGGACAGGAGCCAGGGAATGGCTCCCACTGCCAGAGGGCAGGGATGGATGGGAGATTGGGAACTGGGAATTCCTGGCTGGGCTGGAATTCCCAGAGCAGCTGGGGCTGCCCTGGATCCCTGGAGTGCCCAAGGCCAGGCTGGACCCCCCTGGGACAGTGGGATTTGTCCCTGCACAGGAGGATCAGCTGGGAATTCCATCATTCCGGGGGAAGAGCTCTGCCAGGTCTTCCTGGAGCAGCTTCCTGTCACCAGGGCCCTTTGGGTGACATTGTTCCATGCCCATCATTCCTTTCCCACTCCCACTATTCCCTCATCCCACCCCAGCTGGCAGAACATGCTGGGAATCTGCTCATCCCCCTAAAAGCAATGGTGATTTTAATTGCAGTAATTACAGGGAACGGCTCCCCTTGGATTGTCACTGTCACATTGGAATGGATCACAGGGAATCTTTGCCCAATTCCAGCCCAAGGAGAGGACTCTGGGAAAACAGGAGGGATGGTGGAAGGAGAAACAGGAGAGGGGAAGCTGGCAAGGCTGCTGGATCTGTGAGCCAGGAGGGTTCTGGCAGCATGGCCAGAGTTAGCCAGAGTTTGGGATGAACTCCATGCAAAATTTCCTTTAATTGGGTGGGAAAATTAACAGGCATTGTGTAAATTGCAGGGAAAAAGGGGCGGGGGGGGGGGGGGGAA
>JAGGNK010009114.1:27990830-28040269 GCA_017590115.1 Montifringilla adamsi
GCGGGACAGGGGCGGTGCGGGAGGAGTGTCGCTGCGCGGGGCGTTGCGCGGGGCGGTGCTGCCCTGCCCGGGGCCGCTGCCGGCGGCTCCGCGTGGGAGGCGGCGGCGCCGGGCGGAGGCTCCGCGGCCGCGGCGCGGCGGGGCCGGGCGGGCTGTGCGGGGGATGCTGAGCTGAGCGGGGCTGTGCGGGGTGTTGGGGGCTGCGCGGATTTTGCGGGCTGAGCAGGGTATCGGTGGCCGCGCGGATTTTGCGGGCTGTCGGTGGCTCCGCGGATTTTGCGGGGTATCGGTGGCTGCGCAGATTTTGCCGGCTGAGCGGGTTGTCGGTGGCTCCACGGATTTTGCGGGCTGCGCGGGGTATCAGTGGCCGCGCGGATTTTGCGGGCTGTCGGTGGCTCCGCGGATTTTGCGGGGTATCGGTGGCTGCGCGGATTTTGCCGGCTGAGTGGGCTGTCGGTGGCCGCGCGGGTTTTGCGGGCTGTGGGTGGCTGCGCGGACCGCGCGGGCTGCGCGGGGCTGCGCGGAGCATGTCGGCGCTGCGGCGCAAGCTGGGCGATGAGTACCAGGTGGTGAGCACCTCGGCCAGCGGCGGAGGCCTCCCGCCCCCGCGCAGCGCCCCGCGCGGGAAGCGCCAGCGCTTCGTGGACAAGAACGGGCGCTGCAACGTGCAGCACGGCAACCTGGGCGGCGAGAGCAGCCGCTACCTCTCCGACTTCTTCACCACGCTGGTGGACCTCAAGTGGCGCTGGAACCTGTTCATCTTCATCCTCACCTACACCGTGGCCTGGCTCTTCATGGCCTCCATGTGGTGGGTGATCGCCTACATGCGCGGGGACCTCAACAAGGCGCACGACGACAGCTACACGCCGTGCGTGGCCAACGTCTACAACTTCCCCTCCGCCTTCCTCTTCTTCATCGAGACCGAGGCCACCATCGGCTACGGCTACCGCTACATCACCGACAAGTGCCCCGAGGGCATCATCCTCTTCCTCTTCCAGTCCATCCTGGGCTCCATCGTGGACGCCTTCCTGATCGGCTGCATGTTCATCAAGATGTCGCAGCCCAAGAAGAGGGCCGAGACGCTGATGTTCAGCGAGCACGCCGCCATCTCCATGCGCGACGGCAAGCTCACGCTCATGTTCCGCGTGGGCAACCTCCGCAACAGCCACATGGTGTCCGCCCAGATCCGCTGCAAGCTGCTCAAGGTGGGTGCTCCGCGGGGGATCGCGGGGAAGTTCCTTCCTGGAAAGCCGCCCAGGGCAGTGGTGGAGTCCCCATCCCGCGTGGAGGTGGCGCCTGGGGACGTGAGGGTCTCGGCAGTGCTGGGCATGGTTGGGATGGTTGGACTCGGTGGCCTTGGAGGGCTTTTCCAACCTCAGTGATTCCATGGGGGCCTTGGCAGTGCTGGGAATGGTTGGATTCCGTGGTCCTGGGTGGCTTTTCCAACCTCAGTAATTCCATGGAGGCCCCAACAGTGCCAGGAATAGTTGGATTTTGTGGTCCTGGGTGGCTTTTCCAACCTCAGTAATTCTGTGAGAGTCTTGGCAGTGTTGGGGTCGCTGGGATGGTTGGATTTCGTGCTCTTGGGGTCTTTTCCAGCCTAAACAATTCCATGGTTCTGTGACAGAGCCGTGGCCCCACTGCCGTTCCCCTAGGGACATCCCACCCCCCTCTCCGTGTCCCTTGGACATCCCTCGCTCCTGCCCGTGGCTGTCCCCATGTCCCTGGGGCTTGGAGCAGCCCAGGGTGGCCCTGGCCGTGGCCAGGGGTCGGACTGGATGATCCCAGATCGTGTTTTGGGTCCTGCTGCTGTCCCAGCATCCCTGTCCTGTTTTCCTGGCGCAGGGAACATCTCCGGGAGCCTCGGGCTGCGGGCTCAGCCATCAGCATTCCCAGCCTCCTTGGAGATAATTCCTACATTCAGCGCAGGATTGGGATGGATATTTATAGATTCCTACAAAATGCTCCATTTCCCTGACAAGGAAATCCTTTGTAGCTCCGAGCCTTCCGTGAGCCGGGAAGGAGAAAGCTCCGGGCATAATCCAGAGTTTTTTGGGCAGCCCTGAGCCCAGCCAGGCTGAACTTTATTGACGTGAGCTCCAAGGAAAGCAGAGTGCCAGGGTTAGACCTGGAGCATCCCTGCCCTTGAGGGCTGGGAAAAGCCGGAGCTGCTCTGAGGCTCGCCCGGGGCCGCGGATCCCGAGGGGAGAGGGAATCGGGGATGGGGATGGGGATGGAGCGGGTGGGAGGAAGGAGCCGGCTCGGGGGGCGTTTGCTGCGTGCGGAGCATCCCGCAGGGACCCCTGGCAATCGGGATAGGGGGGTGCTGGGCAGGGAATGGGGTGTCCTGTCCTTGGGATGGGTGTCCTACAGGGAATGGGGTGTCCTGTCCTTGGTGGGGAGTGTCCTGCAGGGAATGGGGTGTCCTGTCCTTGGAATGGGTGTCCTGCAGGGAATGGGGTGTCCTGTCCTTGGAATGGGTGTCCTGCAGGGAATGGGGTGTCCTGTGCTTGGGGGGGGACTGTCCTACAGGGAATGGGGTGTCCTGTCCTTGGAATGGGTGTCCTGCAGGGAATGGGGGTGTCCTGTCCTTGGGATTGCAGTGCCCTTGGGATGGGTGTCCTGTCCTTGGGGTGGGGTGGCTGCCAGGGAATGTGGGTGCTGATTCCATTGGAAGGGTATCCTGCAGGGATTGGGGGTGTCCTGCAGGGGTTTGGGATATCCTGCAGGGAATGGGGGTGTCCTGCAGGGGTTTGGGATATCCTGCAGGGGTTTGGGATATCCTGCAGGGATTGGGGGTGTCCTGCAGGGGTTTGGGATATCCTGCAGGGAATGGGGGTGTCCTGGCGGGATTTGGGGGTGTCCTGCAGGGATTTGGGATATCCTGCATGCCCTTCCCTCGGGGTGTGGGTGCTGTGCAGAGTGGGGCAGGGTCCCCATTCCCAGGACAATCCCCTTGGGAATCTCCCCGGTTTTCCTCCCTGCAGCCCCAGGGACGGAGCTCAGCCCATGGGAGGCTCCTGAGCCTGTCCTGTTCTCCCAAATCCGTTTCCCTGGCATTGCAGGATCAGGACTGGCCCAAAATCCTAAACCTTGGGGGGGTCCCCTAAACCTTGAGGGAGTCTGTGCCTAAAAGAGGGAAAGAATTCCTAAAAATCTCCCAAAATAACCCTTGAATAGCTTTAAAATGATGGAATACAATTTATAAATAGTATAGCTATTATTGATAAGGATAAATTTATAAAATAGCATTACAGAATAATACCATAGATTTATGTAATCTGCGATCATAAATATTTATATTTAACAATATATAATTTATACAGTTTGTTTTAAAATATTTAATAATGTGTAAATATATAGTTCCATGCTATATAAATATATTTAAATAATTTATTTCAAGCTATAAACAATCAAAAATTAGTAATTTCCAGTCCAGCATTTCAAAATTGCTTTTTTGTTTTCTTTTTTTTGGCTCTGGAAGTGCCAGAGGGGGAATTTTAAAAGTTGGAGCTTCAAACTCAGTGTGGCTCCAAAATAATTCCCTGGATTTGAATTATGGGAAAAGAAAGGTTTGTGCTTGGAAGAAAAGCAGTGCCAGGTCTGGCCTTCTGGAGGAAAAAAGTGGAAAAAATGATAATTAGAAGGAAAAAAGGAGGAAAAAAAAAGGAAAAATGGGGAAGAGCAAAATAAAAGGGAAAATAAAAGTGAAAAATAAAACGAAAAAAGCAGGGGAAAGGAAAATGGAAGGGAAAATAAGAAGAAAAAATTAAAAAGGGGAAAAGGAAAATAAAAGGAAAAGTTAAAGAAAAAAGGAAAATAAAAGGAAAGAGGAAATGGAAGGGGGAAAGGGTAAAAAAAGAAAAAAAATAATAAAAGAAAAAGGGAAGAAGAGGAGAAAAGGAAAATGAAAGAAGGAAAAAAGATAAAAGGAAGGAGGGAAAATAAAAGGGACCCACAGTGGGAAGAATAAGAGAAAACTAAAAGAAAATGAGGAAAAGGGAAAATAAAAGGAAGAAATACCGAGGGAATAAAAGGAAAAAAAAAAAGAGAAAAGGAAAAGAAAAAAGAGGGGGAAGAGGGAAGAAGAAAAAAGGGGGAGAAGGGAACCAAGAAATGGGAAAATTAGAGGAACAAGGAGGAAGCAGGAGAGCTGTCCCTGTTCCCAGGCCCGGCTGGGGTTGCCAGCTTGGGGGGCACAGGGATGTGGAGCAGGAACTGGGAATTCCTCCCCAGAGCTCCTGTGCCAGGGGAGCTGCAGCCCCAGAGGGCTCAGATTTCCTTGGGAAGGGTTTTTGTTATGGAAAAGGTTCTTTTCCTGGAGCTCCGTGGGGGAAATATTCCTTTATTTTTCCTGCCAGGAGCAAAACCAAGCACAAAGCCTTAAAGTGGGAAATCTGCACAAAGCCTCTTTTGCTGTAATGGGAATTTTGGGATGGATTTTTGGGATGGGGAGGAGCTTGGATGTCACTCAGAATTCCTGAGTTTTCCTCCCCCATCACTTGGAGCAAAGGAGTCACTCAGGGTTCATTCCTTAGCAAAACGTTCCCTCTGGAATTGCCTGGGGTTGGATTCTTCCCGGGACTCGGGGAGGTGTAAAATTAAATTTGGTTTCTCTGGATTTGAGCTCTGGAATTCCATCTGAAGTCCCCGGGAGCAGCTGGGAGTGTGTGGCATCCCAGCTGGATCCGGGAACACCTGGACCTGTCCCACAGCAGGGCTGGGAGGGACGTGCTGGATCCCCTGGGAATTCCATGGATCCAGGGGGAGAGGGCAGTGATGGTGCTGTCAGAATTTAACCTGGAGCTAGATTGGACATTAGGAAAGATTTTTCCATGGGAAGGGAAAGGGAGGTCAGGCCCTGGCACAGCTGCCCAGGCAGGGCTGGAGCCACATTCCTGGAGGGATTGCAAAGCCATGGATGTGGCACTTGGGGCAGTGCTGGGAATGGTTGGGAATCGATCCTGGAGGGCTTTTCCAACCCAGACTTTCTGGGATTCCACGATTTCCTTCCCCCCCTGAAGCTCACCCTGTTTCCCTGGGCTGGCCAGCGCCGCGTTGTCCTTCACTCCCGGTTCCACCTGGTGAAACCCCAGAATCCTGGAATGTTGGGGCAGGAAGGGCTGTCAATCCCGTCCCACAGGCAGGGATTCTGCTGTCCCAGGTCGCTCCAAGCCCTGTCCAAGCTCGCCCTGGGCACTCCCAGGGATGAGGAGCTCCAACGTCCCTTCCCCTCCTTGTCCCTCGCAGTCCCGCCAGACTCCGGAGGGAGAATTCCTGCCCCTGGATCAGCTGGAGCTGGACGTGGGCTTCAGCACGGGGGCTGACCAGCTCTTCCTGGTGTCCCCCCTGACCATCTGCCACGTCATCGACTCCAAGAGCCCCTTCTACGACCTGTCCCAGCGCAGCATGCACACCGAGCAGTTCGAGATCGTCGTCATCCTCGAGGGCATCGTCGAGACCACGGGTGAGTGGCACTGGCCTGGCTGCAATTCCTGCTGGCCTGGAGAGCCTGGAGCTCCCTGGAGAGCCTGGAGCTCCCTGGAGCTCCCTGCTGGCCTGGAGCTCCCTGGAGAGCCTGGAGAGCCTGGAGCTCCATGGGGCTCTTGGCATGTTTGGAGTGCTTGGAGGCAGCCGGAGTTGGGGTTTTCTGCAGAGGGGTTTTGGCACTGGGGCTCTCTCCAGGGGATGGATTTTGGGGCTCTCTCCCGGGGATGGATTTTGGGGCTCTCTCCGGGGGATGGATTTTGGTGTTGGTGCTCTCTCGAGGGGGATGGATTTTGGCACTGGGGCTCTCTCCAGGGGATGGATTTTGGGGCTCTCTCCAGGGGATGGATTTTGGTGCTCTCTCCAGGAGGGTGGATTTTGGTGTTGCGGCTCTCTCCAGGAGGGTGGATTTTGGTGTTGGTGCTCTCTCCAAGGGGATGGATTTTGGTGTTGGTGCTCTCTCCAGGAGGGTGGATTTTGGCACTGGGGCTCTCTCCAGGGGATGGATTTTGGTGCTCTCTCCAGGGGGGTGGATTTCGGCACTCCCAGGATGTGGGTTTGGAATGTGGAGCTCCCAGCTGGGATGTGGTGCTCCTGCATTTCCCAGCTGCTGCTGGGCACAGGGAATGTTCAGGGTACCCCTGATCTGTTTTGGGGCCGTGTTCTGGAGTCCCAGTGTTCCCACCCTGCCTCCCCAGGGCAGGAGAGCACAGCCCAGAGAGAGGAAGGTGAACCCTCTGAGTGCTTCCCTAAAAACTCCCTGATGTTTCCCCAAAATCCCTCTGATAATTTCCTGAAAAATCCTTGATATTCCTCTAAAAAATCCTTGATATTCCTCAAAAAAATCCTTGATATTCCTCTGAAAACTCCCTGATATTTCCATAAAACCTCCCAGATACTTCCCTAAAAACCCCTGATCTTTACTTACCAACCCCCTAATAGTTCCCTAAAATTTCCTTGATGTTCCTCTAAAAACTCTTTGGTATTGTCATAAAGACTCCCTGATGTCCCCATAAAAACTCCCTGATATTTCCCTTAAAAATTCCTGATACTTCCCTAAAAACTCCCTGATATTTCCCCTGAAATGAAATTCTGAACCTCCATGATACTTCCCTAAAAATTTCCTGATACTTCATTAAAAACCTCCTGGTGTTTCCCTAAAAACTCCTTGACACTTCCCTTAAAAATCCCTAATATTTTCATAAAGACTTCCTGATATTTCCTCCAAATTCCTGGATCCTTCCCTAAAAACTCCCTGACATTTCCCTATAAACTCTCTGACATTTCCCTAAATCCCCCTGGCACTTCCCTAAAATCTCCTTGATATTTCCCTATAAACTCCCTGATATTTCCCTAAAAAATTTGTGATATTGCCAAAAAAATTCCCTGGAAAAGCTCATGGGAAGCTTCCAGTCCTGACCTGCAGAGCAGGCCTTGCAGATTTCTTGTTTTTATTCCTCAAAAAAATTAATTCCAAACAAAATGAGGGAAGAAAAGCTCTTTTCTAAGTAACTCTTGGAATTTTAAACCCTGGCTTTGTTTTGGGAAATATTATTAACCTGGAAATTATACGGGGAATGGGGAAAAAAAAAAAAAAAAGGAATTTCTGGTTCTTTAAAGCCTAACTGGGATAAGGTTCCAAATGTTGTGACCTATTTTTGGGAGCTGAGCTGAAAATTGGACAAAAAATAGAGCGAAATGTGCTGGATGTGGATGACAGAGGAGGGAATGAAAGGGTTGGGAAAATCTTCCAGTGGGAGCAAAGGGAGGAGGAGGAGGAGGAGAGGGCAGGGCTGGGTTTGAGGGATGGGAGAGCTCATCCAGGGGTGCTGTGGTTTTTAGGGAAGGGGGGCCACCTCCGTGGCTTTAAATCCTGCAGAAATTCCAGGTTCTCCTCTCAGTTCCAGGCTTTTCCCAGCAAATGCTGCATTTCCCATCCCTCACCTGCAAGCCCAAAGCTCTGGAAAAGCAGAGGTTTTCCTGTGGGAAGGTGCAGTGATCCATGAGCAAAGCCTGGCATCCCTGGATATAAATGGGCATTAAATACTGGGAATAATGGGATGCATTTCCTATGGGTCACATCCCTGGGTGCTTCTGGGAAGGGAAAATGGGATTCATTCAGGGGTTTTGGAGAGGTTGAGTGGGGTACTGGGAATGTGACCTTGGAATTGGGATGAAGGCCTGGAAGGATCAGCCTCAGCTTTGACAGGACCTGTAAAAAGTTTAACAATTTACAAATCCCAGGGTTTTTTTTTTTTCCTCTTTGTGGAATAATTTGGAGGGAATTCAGCTGGACCACCTTGTCCAGACCCTGCTGTGGCCAGGAGAGGTTGGAGCAGATGATCCATGAGGCCAGCCTGGCCTTGGTCACTTGCAGGGATGGGGTAAGAGATGAGAGGGAACTGAAGGCACTGACGGGATCAGGATTCAGGGATGTGTTTCTCCCTCTCTATTTTACATTATTTATAGTAATCAAGGGTTTAGGAATCCAAATGTCCATGGTTTGGGTTGGCTTTGCTGTGGATTTGGAGCCTCCAGGTTGGCTCCAGCAACTTTCTTTCCTTTAATCATTGAAGGATCCAGTTTCCTTCCCATTTCCCAGGTTATTCCCATTCCATTCCTCCCCCATCTCCCTGTGCTGCAAATCCCTCCCAGATTACAATGAGGATCACAAGTGTTGGGCGTTTCTCCCTCTAATATTATAATAAGCAGGGATTTAGGAATGTGAATATCCGTGGTTTGAGGCACCTCTCTCTTTTCCTGTGGATTTGCAGCCTCCTGGTTGGCTCCAGCCTGGGAGGAATTTTTCCCTTGAACTTCCTTCCCTGCTTTAATCCTTGCCTTTGATCAGCTGCAGCACTGGGGGGGTTGGCTAAGGAGGGAATATTCCCAGTAAATCTGGCTGTGCCTGGCTGCAGAGGCACCGGAGGGGTTTTGGGAGATGCCTGCTGAGGGAAGTGGGATCTTCCTGCTGCTCAGTCCCACCTGGCTGATGGAAATCCCCCTTTCCAACCCCTTCCCTCCTGGAACAGCATCCAGACGGTTTCATCCTGCCTGGATGGAGCTCATGTGCTGCTCCTCAGTGCAGCTGGAATTCTGGGAAACATCCACATCCCTTCCTGCTGTCCTCACCCTCCCTAGTCCCAGGCTTTGGGCTCTTTGGGGGAAAAGGCGTGGGAAGTGGATCCAGCCAATTCCTGCAGGGAGGAGGGAAGCTGGGAGCTCCTGATCCTTGCTGGAATTCCCTGAGAGCTCCTGATCCTTGCTGGAATTCCCTGAGCGCTCCTGATCCTTGCTGGAATTCCCTGAACGCTCCTGATCCTTTCTGGAATTCCCTGAGAGCTCCTGATCCTTGCTGGAATTCCCTGAGAGCTCCTGATCCTTGCTGGAATTCCCTGAGAGCTCCTGATCCTTTCTGGAATTCCCTGAGAGCTCCTGATCCTTGCTGGAATTCCCTGAGAGCTCCTGATCCTTGCTGGAATTCCGTGGGGAGAGCAGCAGGGCTGAGCTGAGCTCTCCTTCCCTCCCCAGATTCCAGCCAGGAACGTGTTTAGGGATGTGTCTCCTCTGAGGGATTTTTTAGGAGTCACAGGAGGGGTCCCGGCCCAGGATGGTGGAGGTGATTCCTTGGGATGGTTTTAACTAAAAAAGAAAATATTTGGATGGATCTTGGGAAGGAATTCCTGGCTGGGAGTGCGGGGAGGGCTGGGCTGGAATTCCCAGAGCAGCTGGGGCTGCCCCTGGATCCCTGGCAGTGCCCGAGGCCAGGCTGGACACTGGGATGGTGGGAAGTGTCAGGGGTGGGATGGGATTTAAGGCCCCTTCAACCCAAACCATTCCATGATTCCATGACCTAAAATTCCTGCGTGGGGAGTGCTCAGAGTTCCTCCCTGTCCTGGGAGCTGGAGGAGCCCCACTCTGGCACTGGGATTGTTCCCATTTTTCGTGGCAGAGACCCTAAATTTTTTGCTCCCGTTTTTTTGCAGGAAAAGGGGATTTTTAAAGCTGAGGAAAAGGTGGAATGTGCTGGGAAAATGCAGGGAAGTGTCTGGTGGGAGAGGAGAGTTTGGGAACAACAAATCCCTGGAGGTGTCCTAGGCTGTCCCATTTTGGAGCCTTTCCCAGTGGAGATGCTCCCATGGACACGGAGCTGGTGACGATTCCTGAGGGTCAGTGCTGATCATTCCGGGTTATTTTGGATATCTCTCCCACCCCCCATTATTAGGATAACCTGGAATTGGGAAGAACACTCCAAGGGTTTATTTTCCAAACCTTTTGTCCTCATTTCCCATTGCTGGGATGCAGAACTGGAAGCTCTGTTGTCAGCAGAGCTTCCTGGTTCCGTTCCTGTGGAGAATTTGACTTTCATCCTGGATTTTCCTGCTGGAATTTGCCTCTGGATGTGTTTGGGATTATGAAACCCTTTATAATGGTGTGTTATCCTGCAATTTATTGATAAGCTGCTAAAATTCCTGAAAAAATGAGCCATTAATAGGAATCTGAAGCAGACAAAACCCTGCAGGAATGGTTTGTGCATTCGTATTCCAAACTCATTAAATTTATTTTGGAAACCTCTTCCCGTGATTTGCTGATTGAAGAACTCCAGAGCCTGCCAGGCTTTTTAATTAAAGAAATAGGGATGGCATCAAAGGCCTTTTCCTCTGGTTATGCTTTTAAAAACATGAAAAAACTGGGATTCTGGAACCACAGGAAGGGTTCTCCGGGATCCATGGGGGTGAGCTCGGAATGCAGCAACTTGAGGGAACAAAGAGCTGGGACAGATCTGAAAATTACCAGGATTCTGATAATTCCATTTAAAATTGGATTCTTTTGGATGTCTGTTCTCAGTGTCAGTGAGCAACCTCAATACAAATTCAGCAGCTTTAGAGGTGGAACATAAAATATGGGAATTCTGGAATGGTTTGGGTTGGAAGGGACCTTTCAAGGTCAATTTATTTGTGTTTTTTTTTTATCTTTCCATTCAGATTTTGAAATTTTTTTTGTGTGTTGGGTGGGAGGGCGACAGGAAAAGAGGATTCAGCACTTCACATATCGGCAGTAGCTTTGAAATTGCATTTATTTTATTTGCAATATTTTTAAGCACAGCCTGAGCATGGTAAAATATTCCTTTAAAACTCTCAGGGCCGAACATCCCACAGATCTTTTCCCGGTGCTGCCGTTATAGGAAATCCGTCAGTGGAAAATCCAATATTTTTTGGTCACGTGGACAAACACGTTTGGCCCTGGCAGAGCTGGGACTTCCTGGGATTGGGACCTTCAGCTCCAGCTTCCTTCTGCCCCCCTGGAGCTGCTGGGCTGGGAAAGGGGGAAAAGGGGATTTTTAAAGCTGAGGAGAAGGGGGAATGTGCTGGGAAAATGCAGGGAAGTGTCTGGTGGGAGAGGAGAGTTTGGGAACAACAAATCCCTGGAGGTGTCCTGGGCCAGGCTGGAGCCCTGGGACAGTGGGAGGTGTCCCTGCCATGGCAGGGCTGGAGTGGGGTGGGATTTAGGGTCTCTCCCAAGCCAGAGCAGTCTGGGATCCTGGGATCCATCCCTTACATAACTTTTATCTTGGATAACGCTCCCTCCTCCTGCCTGAGGCAGCCATTCCCCCAGATCCCCCATCTCCCTGCAGCAGGCCTTCCTGCTCCCTCCTCTTCTCCCTGAGGTCCCCTTGGAGGCCCAGGAGAGAGAACTGGGGGTGATTCTGGCCCGGAGCTGGGCAGGAGCTTCCCTTTTCCCTTTTCCCTTTTCCCTTTTCCATTTCCCTTTTCCCTTTCCCCTCTCCCTTTCCCCTTTCCCTTTTCCTTCCCCTCTCCCTCTCCCTTTTCCCTCTCCCTTTTCCCTCTCCCTTTCCCTCTCCCTTTGCCTCTCCCTTTCCCCTTTCCTTCCCCTTTCCTTCCCCTTTCCTTCCCCTTTCCTTCCCCTTTCCTTCCCCTTTCCTTTCCCCTTTCCTTTCCCCTTTCCCCTTTCCCTTTTCCCTTTCCCTGTGGATGATCCCAGTGTAGGAGTGACAGGGTAGGATGGACAGGATGGATGAGACCAGAGATCTCTGAAGCCAAGTTTTGGAATTGGGGTTTATTGCCAAGAGCCTGGGTGCAGGGAGCTGCCAGCCACAGCAGGCCCCAGAGAGGCAGAGAGGTAAAGAGAAAGAAGATAAGAGCACGGAAAAGAGGAGGAGAGAGAGAGAGGAAGAGTAAAAAAAAGCCAAGTTCCTGTTACAATACCATAAATCTTCTTCTGTGCTGAATATTCTAATTCTCACTAACCAATCCAATACAAGATACAAATCCTATAGCATTTACATACAAAGAAAAAAACATATTCTATATATAGAATATATATTCTATATATATTCTATATATTATATATATAGAAAATATATAGAATATATATTCTATAATATATATATTCTATATGTAGCATATATATTCTATATATTCTATAGTCTATATATATTCTATATATTCTGTAGATAATCTATATATATTCTATAATATATATATATATTCTATATATATTCTATTATATATATATATATTCTATAAGAATCATTTCATTACCATACCGTGTTACATTTTAAACCCTAAAAACTTCTCTTTGGGCCCCTTCTGCCCAGCCAGCAGGGTCTGCCCTGACCCCTGGGCCTGTCTGCAGCAGAGGGGACTGTTCCCTCAAAAGGGGATTACCTCCAGCCAGCCGTGCCATTGTTTCCCAGTTGTTCAGTAGCTAAGGTATCCCAAAGCTTGCTTTCATTTCCATCTCGCTTATATTTTCCATATTCTCAAATACTTTTGCCAGGCGATCATATTTAAAAGGCTTTTCCTGTTTCATCTCCCCCAACAAGCGGGCACTGCGCTGGAATCGCGGCTCTGCCAAAATTCCCTGCTCACGCTTGACCAGCCAGGATTCCTTCTGCTTGAGCAGCCTGTTGTGCTGAGCTGCTGCTCCCACAGCCTCTGGAGCCACGTTTTTCTGGGATTGCTGCGGGAGGCTGGGCTGGAGCCATCGTTTTGGGAGCACCAAAACTCCATCTCTGCTGTGGGGCTGCACCTGCTGCCTCAGCTGGGGTAGAGCAGGGAAAAGGGGAAGATCCAGCTCCTGATCCAGGGAGCTGTTCTGCTGCAGCTAGAGCAGGGTTTGGGAATGCTGGGGTGGGAAAGGGGAAGGCAGAGGGCTGGAGTTTTTCCTGGAGTGCTGGGATGGGGGGATGCTGGTGGCTAAATATAGCCCCAGACTGCTCCTCCTGGAGAAATTCATGGACAGAGAAAACCCTCGCTGGTCAAGTGCTGCTGATTCACAGAATCCTGGAATGGTTTGGGATGGAAGGACCTCAAATCCCATCCCACTGTCCCAGGTCATCCAGCCTGGTCTCGGGCACTGCCAGGGATCCAGGGGCAGCCCCAGCTGCTCTGGGAATGTGTGCCAGGACCTGCCCACCCTCCCAGCCAGGAATTCCTTCCCAATATCCCACCTAATTCAACCTAAATCCTTCCATTTAAAGCCACTCCCTCCTGTCCTTGTCAGGCAGTGGCTCCTTGAATCCTTCACTGTGTTGAAATCCGAGCCATTTTTTCTCTGTAGCAACTTCTTCCCACTCCTTATTTACCTCCTGGATCCTCTGGCAGTGCAGCTTTCCCTGGATATTTGCCCTCAGTGAGTTATGGATGCTGCTGTCAGAGGTTTTTGTCAGCAGCCCACTGAACCCTGCTCAGTGTTATTTATTTATTGTTTCAATAATCTGCAGCAGGGCCCGTGCCTCGGGCAGATGTGCTGCTCCAGCCCTGCTAGGAGTGCCCAGCTGGCTTTTCCATGGATACCTGTTCCTCGGCCTGGATACTTTGGTGTTTGTAATTCTTTATTTCCAGCTCTGCACAACGCGGGGGTATGAAATATTCCAGCTCCCTCCCAGCTGCTTCCTCACGGGCTCGCTCTCCTGAGGGATCGTGGTTTGGGAAGGGCCTTAAATGGCACCAGGGGAGGTTTAGGTTGGATATTTGGGAACATTTCTCCTGGGCAGGGCTGTGCAGGCCTGGCACACAGTCCCCATCTCTGGTGGGTTTCGCAGCCCTGTGCATGTGGCACTGGGGACACGGGGCAGGGTGGCCTGGGCAGTGCTGGGGATGGCTGGACTCGATGCTCTGAGAGGCTTTTCCAGCCTAAACCCTTCTGGAATTCCATGATTCCAGCTGAACTGGCCTTCCCAGGGCAGTGGTTGCAATCCCTGAGCAGCCACGCTCCACGTCTCCTTTTGGAAAGGGACAAACCCCTGAGCTCTCCTCGTCATTAACTCCGGGTTTCTTCTGCCTTTTGAGGGTTTTGAACCCCTGGAATTCTCTGGGGAGCGGGATGTGCTGTGGGGCAAGGGGCACAAAAAAACCCTGCAGGGATGGGGACTCCACCTGAGCACCTTTTCCTGAAGGAATTTCCCCAAAATCCCCCCTGAGCTGCCCAGGCCAGCCTGAGGCCGTTCCCTCTGCTCCTGTCCCTGTTCCCTGGAGCAGAGCCCGACCCCCCCGGCTGTGCCCTCCTGGCAGGGAATTCCAGAGAGGGAAAAGATCCCTGGGGATCCTCCTGTGCTCCAGGCTGAGCCCCTTCCCAGCTCCCTCAGGGATTCTCCAACCCCTTCCCAGCCCCATTTCCCTCCCAGCCCCTCTCTCCCATCCCACCCCCAACCCTTCCCAAACATCCACACCTCCTGGGGCTCATCCTAAGGGAAGAACCCGAGCCTGGCCTGGTTGTTTTCCCTGTTTTCTGAGCCTTTGCAGCCGGTTTGTCCCAGCTGGGCACTCCCAGTTTTCGGGTGACAGAGAGCAGCTGTGGTTTGGGGCTTGCTTTGTGCCTGCCCTGGGTTCTGGGGGTGATTTGCAGCTGAGGTTTAGGAGAGAAGCGCTGGTTGAGCTCCTGGTGTGTTACACAACCCGAGCTGCACCGAGGCTGCTGTGAGCTTGCTGATGATAAAAGTGGCTGGCAGGAGAAGGGGGAGAGGCCTGGCGTGGGTAAGATGCTGGGACATTCCAGGAGAGTCATCAAAAACGTCAGGAGGAATTGGGAATTCATGGAGGGGAAAAGCTGTGCTCAGGCTGGAGGGAGCCTGGAGGGCTGGGGGCTGCTGCTGCCTCCCTTCCCTGTGCTCCAGGCTGGGTTTGGGGGGGTTTGGGGGGTTTGGGGTGAGGGCTGCAGCCCTGCCCGCTCCTGGCTGATCCCAGCATCCTTCCTGGGGAACGGAGACAGGCTGTCCCTTTTTATTGCACACTGAGCTGCCCCTGGAGGCACCCAGGGAAGCTCATGTGCTGCTCTGAGTTAGTCTGGGAGCCCCAACCAAGGCCATTGGTGAGCCTGACGGGGCTCCAAAGGTTTGGAGCTGTCTGTGCCGCTCCGGCCCTGGGAACAGCTCCCTCCTCTAATGGCAATATTTATTACAGGCTCCTTGTCCTTGTTTTCCACCCTCAGTGACTCTCTGGAGCTCCTGGACACACAGAGCAGGAGATGAGCAAAGCTCATCCCAGAGCTCCCAGCAGAGCAGCCTCAGCCCCTGTGCTGGGATTTCAGGATTTCACACCAAACCTGGGATGGGGCTCCAGGAGCAGGGCACTGGATCAGGGGGTCCAGGTGCCTCTGGAGCCTGGGACCTGCGGGAAAGGGGGGATTCTGCCCCCGTGCTCAGGTGAGACCCCACCTGCAGAGCTGCCCCAGCCCTGGGCTCTCACATCAGAGGGACCTGGAGCTGCTGGAGAGAGCCCAGAGGAGCCAGGAGCTGCTGCAGGGCTGGAACCCTCTGGAGCCAGGCTGGGAGAGCTGGGAATGTTCCCCTGGAGAAGGGAAGGCTCCAGGCAGAGCTCAGAGCCCCTGGCAGGGCCTGAAGGGGCTCCAGGAGAGCTGGAGAGGGACTGGGGACAAGGCATGGAGGGACAGGAGCCAGGGAATGGCTCCCACTGCCAGAGGGCAGGGATGGATGGGAGATTGGGAACTGGCAATTCCTGGCTGGGAGGGGGGGCAGACCCTGGCACAGGTGCCCAGAGAAGCTGGGGCTGCCCCTGCATTCAGCACTGGCAGGATTAAAAAAAAAAAAAACTAAAAAAACCCCCAAAAAAAAAAAAAACTAAAAAAACCCCCAAAAAAAAAAAAAACTAAAAAAACCCCCAAAAAAAAAAAAAACTAAAAAAACCCCCAAACCAAAAAACCCCCCAAAACAAAACAAAAAAAACCACCAAACCAAAAAACCCCCCAAAACAAAACAAAAAACCACCAAAGAAACAAACAGTTGTGCCTCCAGACAGGAAAATGCTCAGTGGAGTCAATTTATCCAGAGATTTATTGGCTGTGGAGCAGAGCTGGGTCAGCCCTTACCTGTGTGAGGCTGTGGCCAGCAGGATGCAGCCTGGGCTGGAGTCACCCTCTGCTTTTCCAGCTCCTGGATCTGCTCTGTGCCTCTGCCCTGCCCCTCCTGCTGAAATTCCTGCTGTTGTTATGGATTTATTCCATCGATTGCCTACAAGGATTGGTTCTGCTCAGGGTTCCTCAGAAAGGATCATGATTCAAGGAGGCACTGTGTGACAAGGACAGGAGGGAATGGCTTCAAATGGAAGGATTAAGGTTGATTTAGATGGGATATTGGGAAGGAATTCCTGGCTGGGAGGGTAGGGAGGCCCTGGCACACATTCCCAGAGCAGCTGGAGCTGCCCCTGCATCCCTGGCAGTGCCCAAGGCCAGGCTGGATGGGGCTGGAGCAGCCTGGGACAGTGGGAGGTGTCCCTGCCATGGCAGGGCTGGATGGGATGGGATTTAGGGTTCCTTCCCAACCCATTCCGTGTTCTGGGATTGGTGGCAGTGATGACTTTGGGATGCTGAGGGGTCCCACAGCTGCTCTGGGGTGAGCCAGGCACCCCAAAGCCCTCAGGAATCACCTCCTGCTCCACTGGCACAGGTCTGGGGAGGTGCAGAGATGAATGGAGCCTCTTGGCAGCCTCTTGGAGCAGCAGTTTTCCTGCTGAGATTTCCTCTGCTCGTTAAGATATTGATCTGTGGCTGCAGGCCAGCCCTCAGGACACAGCTCCGGGATAAATAACCGGGGACAGGCAGCGCTGATTGTGATTTAGGAGCTGGGGTGGCTCCATGGCCCAGGGAGGGGACTCTCCCTCTTCCTGCTCTCTGTGCCCCGGGTTTGGCTCCCCCAGGGGCTGGAGGTGCCTGGCTGTGGCTTCTGGGGTGTTTTTGGGATTGTGTAACCAACAATTGGAACGTGTTTAAATTGAAAATATGTTGTGAGTGCAAGGGCAGTAAAGATCAGGGAATCACAGGATCATGGGATGGGTTGGGCTGGATTCAAATCCCATCCAGTGCCACCCTGCCCTGGCAGGGACACCTCCCACTGTCCCAGGTGTCCAGCCTGGCCTTGGGCACTGCCAGGGATCCAGGGCAGCCCCAGCTGCTCTGGGAATTCCAGCCCAGCCCCTGCCCACCCTCCCAGGCAGGAATTCCTTCCCAGTGTCCCGTCTGACTCTGGGCTGGGTGACAAGTGGGGGGGTCGGGCACGGTTGGACTCGGTGGCCTTGGAAGGCTTTTCCAGCCTCGGGATCCTGGGATTCTGGGGTGTGGTGGCTCCTGGATGCTGTGCTTGGTCCAGCAGCAGCTGTGGGGCTGTGCTCTGGGTCCCAGATAAAAGCACATCCCAGAGCTCTCCAAACTCAGGTCCCTGTGAGTGATCCATCCCTTTTTCCTTTTTATTCCATGGCATTACTCTTCCCATCTTTTTCCCCGTGGTGCTGAGCTCATTCCCAATGTCCCCTGGAGCCTTTCCTGCTCCTCCTTGTGCTGCAGACACTTTAAATTCCCGGGGCAGGGAGCTGGGGGTGGGATTTCCCCCGTGGAACATTGCTGACTCCGTGTGATGGAGGAGCTGGGATTTATATTTAATATCGCCCACGATTTCCCTGCCCCCGGCTGCTCCTCACAGGACTGCTCAGCAGCCAGACCCAGGCAGGGCTGGAAAACTCAGAACAGTTCATGGGAAACTCAGAAAAATTCACAGAAAATTCGGAAAAATTCATTAAAAACTCGGAAAAATTCATGGAGTGCTTTGTGCCAAGGACCTCAGCCAGAAAAAAAGGGATTTTCCCTTTTTTTTTTTTTTTTTTTGAACCTGGAAAAGGTTAAGAATTTAAAAGCTGCATCAAAACCATGCCTGGAGTTGTGGCTTGGTCCATGATGCCTGTGAAAGCATCCCAGATTTCCACTGTAGATGGGATATTGGGAAGGAATTCCTGGCTCTGAGGGTGCTGAAGCCCTGGAATAGAATTCCCAGAGCAGCTCTGGCTGCCCCTGGCTCCCTGGCAGTGCCCGAGGCCGGGCTGGAGCAGCCTGGGATGGTGGCAGGTGTCCCTGCCAGGGCAGGGGTGGCTCGGGATGGGATTTGAATCCCTTCCCACTCAGCCCAGCCTGGGATTTCACGTTGGTGTCTCCAGGAGCCGTGTTTAGGGAATGCCATTCCCTGGGTGCTGGGGCTCTGAGAGCAGCTGAGCTCACCTGGTAATTAATTCATCAGCAGAACTGCCTGGAATTAGAGCTCTGCTCCGAGAGAGGCTCCTAATTGGGAGTTAATGGCTCATTAGTGCTGAGCACATCAGCCTGAGAACCCCGACAACACAAACAAAGCAATTAATGGTTTTCAGGGAGTGGGATCCACCATTCCAGCGCTGCTGCTGGCCCGGGCAGCACCGAGGTGGGTCTGGGCCAGGTGTGCTTTGGAGAAGCCGGGTTTGGGGGGCTCCGGGGGTGCTGCTGCAAAGGGAATGCCCTTTGGAATGCCCTTTGGGATGGTGGGGTGGCTGTGGCTTCCTGCCCAGGGGCCTCCTCCCTGTTCATCCCAAACTGGGCGCCTGGGAACGATGGGCGGTGGAAAAGGATGGGGGAAATGAGCAGCAGTGGCTCCTCCTCAGAGAGCTTTAGGAATGGAAATCGCAGAATTTCAGGCTGGGTTGGGTGGGAAGGGATCTTAGAGCCCATCCCAGGCCCTCCCTGACCCTTTGCACTATCCCAGGGTGCTCAAAGTCCTCTCCAGCCTGGCCTTGGACACTTCCAGAGATGAGAAGGAGCTCCAGGAGAACTGGAGAGGGACCTGGGACAAGAAGGGACAGGACACAGGGAATGGCTTCCCACTGCCTGAGGGCAGGGATGGATGGGAGATTGGGAATTCCTGGCTGGCAGGGTGGGGATGCCCTGGCACAGGTCATTCCATGGATGCCCCTGGATCCCTGGAAGTGTCCAGTGCCAGGCTGGAGCAGCCTGGGACAGTGGGAGGTGTCCCTGCCATGGCAGGGTGGGATCGATGGGATTTCAGGTCCCTTCCCACCAACACCAAGCTGGGATCCCGTGAAGGTGTGGCAGCACCTCTGCAGCCCACCAGGATTTTCCCTGGAAGCCAAGCAGTGCCCTGACATGTGGGATGGGAAAAGGCAAAGAGCCCTGGCCAGAACTGCCAATGCCATCAACACCAAACGCTGCTGAAACCTGCAGGAAATAAAAGGCATCGTTTGCCCTAAAATGGCAAAAACGCTCCAGACTCGGAGGCTTTTAAGCCAGCCTGGGGAGAGCTAAATCAGCACGATGGGGATGGCAGGCAGGGCTTGGATGTAAAATTAGAAACCCCTGGCAGGCATGTGGGTATTTGTGCAGCTCGGGCTGGGATGTGGCAGATTGATCCTCGTGGAATAACGAGCCTGCTGGATGACATCACATCCCCAGGGATGGGGCCCTAATTAACCTCCCTGGCTGCGGGGTGGGGTCGGCATCCCCTCCCTCCCTCCCTCCCTCCTGCCCACAGGAAACAATTCCCTGTGCCTCCCTCGGATCTAAACCTCGGATCGAGGCACAGGGAGGGAGCAGCATCCCAGAGCTCTGAGCCTCCTGTGCCTCTGCTGCAGGAGGGGCTGGGCCTGTGGGATTCAGGGATGGTTCTCCCAGGTGTTCTGGGATGTTTGCTCTCCTCCGGGAAGGGTTTGAGGATGCTGCTGCGGATGCAGGAGCAGCTGGGAGATGTTGAGCACCTGGTGCTGCACCTGGGTCACCTGGGGGGGGTCAGGAAAATGTCACCAAGGGGGACAATCCAACCTGGAATTGCTGAAGGCGTGGAGATGCTCTTCGTGAATTTTTTCCTAGGGGAAAAGGTTTCCCATGTTGGGGAGGTCCCAGTGAGATCTCTGCTTGCTGCAGGGGAAGGGGGAACTGCCCCATCCCTGGGAGTGTTCCAGGCCAGGCTGGAGCAACCTGGGATAGTGGGAGGTGTCCCTGCTGGTGGCAGGGGGTGGGATGATATTTACTGTCCTTCCCAACCCAAAGCACCCTGGGAGTCTGTCATTCCATGATATTTGCATATATTTGTATATCTGTGGCCCAGCAAGGAGTGTGTGGATTCCTGAAGAACCCCTTGCAGCCCCAAATCCGTTCCCACAGGGCTGCCAGCGCTGATCCTCCCTTTCCTGGGAGTCTGTGTGCCCCTGGTGCCCCTCCCTCCGTGCCACGATCCATGTTTAGTTTGGGTGTTCCAGCTGTGCACGGCTCTGGGGTACAGGACAGGAGCAGTTCCAGCCGGGGAGATGCTGGGAATGGCAACTGGGATGTTCCCAGTGCCAGGCAGATGGAAGCAGGAGAGGAGCTGGGAAAGCTGCTCTGACAGCCTCAGCAGCTGTGGGGGCACAGAGGAGCAGAAGGATCCCTCAGAACAGCAGGTTTGGGATCGGCAGGGCTGCTGATCCCCTTCTGCAGGCTCTGGGCTCATCCCCTGCATCCAGCCCCGGGAGCACAGGGGTGCAGCCCGTGTTCTCCGGGAGTTCTGAGTGTTGGGGTCCCCTGAGGGGATGCTGAGTGAGGTCTGCAGAGAACTGTGGAGTGTCAGAGCTGGAAGGGAGCCACGGGATCATGGCCCTGCACAGACACCCCGAAATCCCACCCCGGGCATCCCTGGAGCGCTGTCCAAACCCTTCTGGAGCTCTTGGGAATGTGCCCATTCCCTGGGGAGCCTGGGCAGTGCCAGCACCCTCTGGGGGAAGAGCCTTGCCCTGATCTCCATGCCAGCCCACCCTGGCACAGCTCTGGCTGTTTCCCTCTCCCATGATGGATCTGGGGGGGGTCTCCCCTTGAATTCCTTGCCAAGCTGAGGCTGCAGACGAGGAGCAGGAATCGCAGAGCAGCTGTGTTGGAAGCAGTTCTGGGCATGAACTGATGGCCTCAAAATGTTCAATGTTCCAAGGCACTCAACACATCAATCCCTGTGTTAAACCAGCAGGTCTAAATCCCGAGAGGTTATTCCCAAACACAGCTGCCTTCTGTCAGTCATGGAATCCCAGGGTGGTTTGGGTGGAAAGGGACCCTAAAACTCACCCAGCAGGGACAGACACCTTCCCCTATCCCAGGGTACCTTGGACACCTCCAGGGATGGGGATTCCACAGCTTCTCTGGACGCTCAGAGGCAGATGATCCCTCTCTGTACCAACCCTGACGTTGATACAGATTATTTTCAGCTCAGAAGGTGGCTGCTGACTTTCTGTTCTATTTAAATCAGTCTCCCAGCCATCCTTTTCCCATGGGAGGGCTGCTGGCGTGGAGCAGGTCCCCTCTGGCAGCACTCAGGGAATGTCCCCAGATCCTGGAGCCCAGCAATGCTCTGCCTGTGTGGCTCTGTGTCCACCCCAGTGAACTGTCCCTTTCCACGTGAGGAGAGCTGGATTTTCCATCCAGGAAGGCGTCTCTGGATCCCTGGGGGTGTTTTTGGGGCTGCAGAGGGAAGCTCTATTTTGGTGCTCAGCCCATATGGCCGGGTGGGTGTTTGGAGGAGTGGCTGTGAGAGGGGAGGGAGGGCTGGGCTCAGCCTCACAATGAAAATGGTCTCATCTGGAGAGCAGAAATTATTGTAAATATCTTTTTTTTTTTTTTTTTTCTGGTCCCCAGACTTCCCTCAGGTGTTGTTGTGACCTCCACCAGTCTCCTGGGATTTAACAGAATGTTCCTTTCTCCCAATGGCTCTTCCCCACAGTTCCCAACATCGAGCTACAAGTGAATCCCCTCATTTCCAGCTGCACTTTGGAGCCCTAACTCCATGAAAAGCAGAACCAGCTCTTTTATTTTTTTTGGAAAATCCCTGTGAAACCACGGAGTCCAACCATTCCCAGACTGCCCAGGCCCCCAGAGCCCCATGTCCCCATATCCACAGGGCTTTGGAATTCCTCCAGGGAGGAGGACTTCCAGGCTGGACAGCCCTTTCCATGAAGGGGTTTTTTCCTGGCACAGGGTGCCCAGAGGAGCTGTGGCTGCCCTGGATCCCTGGCAGTGCCCAGGCCAGGTGGGATGGGGCTTGGAGCAGCCTGGGACAGGGGAAGGTGTCCCTGCCCTGGCAGGGGTAGATTGGGATGATCCTTAATTTCTCTTCCAGCCCAAACCAGTCTGGGATTCTCTGTTCAGCATAAGGAATGTTCCCACAGGACTGTGCTGTCAGGAAAAATCTGGGAATACTTGGGGCTGACGGGAGCTCCGGAGAGCATCACTGCGTTTTTCCAGGGCACGGATGGGCAGTTCCAGTTTTTATCCAAACCCCACTTTATCCATGTCCCCAGCTGCCTGGGAATACCCCACCCAAGGCGAGGGGATCCATTCCCACTCCCATTCCCATCCCTCCTCCCCCATCCCTTTCCCCCTGCCCTTGGCGGTGCTTCCCAGCGGGAGCTGCGTGGAGCAGGGAGTGAAGTCCAGCCCTGCTGGTGCTGCTGAGTCAGTCCCAGGCGGGTGGGAGGGAGTGATGCAAGCCTGGGAAGGTGGCAGATGGCTCTGGGAAAGGAACCTGCTCCGAGGAAGGAGCTGCAGGGGCTGGGATGGGCCCTGACGCATTCCGGCCGCAGGGAAGAGGAGCGGAGCCTGGGGTTGGGATTAAAAAAAAAAAAAAAAAAAAAAAATCAAGAGAGGATAAAAATAGCAGGGCAGATTCTCAGCCAGGATTAATTATTGCGTGGAATGTGTGTTATTGCACGGAAGGTTTGATCCAGATAACTGCTCCTGCCTCTGCCTTTCCAAAAGGATGGACAGCCCTGCTCCAGGTCGGGAAGGGCAGCCCTGGAGGCTGCCAAACTTTCGTTTTCCCCTCTTTTTTTGGTACCAAAAAAAAGGAGATTCCTGACCTGCCAGCAGCCCGTTGTGTCCCTGGATGTGGGAGCAGGAGCAGGACGTGCTTTCCTGTGCTGCTTCCATGGGATTTTGGAAACCTGCCGTGATTTGGGCTAAAGATGGTCCTGGCAAACACCAGGATGAGCTGCTGAGGGTGCCAGGGAAATCCGGGGGTGTGAGGATTAAAAAGTGCCCCTGGAAGAGGCCTGGCTGATAAGGAAAATAGCTTTGGTGTCACGGCTCTGTTTAAATGTCAGGAATGCTCCAGGAGGACAGTGGGGATAACGCAGGAGGTATTTATGGAATGGAGATAAACAACCTGGCTGAACTGGGGAGCAGGGCAGGAGCCTGGATCGCTCCCCAGGGTGAGGAGAAATAAAGTGTTTGGGATAAAACCACGTCTGACAGACAGGAGCGTGGTCTGGAGCCACGGGAGCATGGCGTGGTGGAATGGTTTGGGTTGGAAGGGATCTTGGAGATCATCTTGGCTCCCTTTTGCACACAGACTTCATGTGTTAAATCTGAGTGTGCTGGAATTCCCAGGGAGATTCAAATTCCCAGAGCAGCTGTGGCTGCCCCTGGATCTCTGGAAGTGCCCAAGGCCAGGCTGGACGGGGCCTGGGATAATGGAAGGAGTCCCTGCCCATGGGTTGGACTTAGATGGTCTTTAATCATCTGCCAACCCAAATAATTCTGGGATTCTGTGGTGTTTTCATGGATTCATAAAGGGGTTTTGTGGTTGGTACCTTTAGGACACATTTCGTGTCTTCCATTGCAGGAAATGCTGTATTTTTTTTTGTCTTTAACCAAAATGGGTTTTATGAAAAAATTGCCTCAGCATCCTCCCAGCCAGGAATTCCCAATTCCCAGTCTCCCACCCATCCCTGCCCTCTGGCAGTGGGAGCCATTCCCTGTGTCCTGTCCCTCCATCCTTGTCCCCAGTCCCTCTCCAGCTCTCCTGGAGCCCCTTCAGGCCCTGCCAGGGGCTCTGAGCTCTGCCTGGAGCCTTCCCTTCTCCAGGGGAACATTCCCAGCTCCCTGGCCAGGACTGCCAGGACATTCTGGAGCACTCCAAGCCATCATCACTTTAATCAGGGACCAGCCTTGTGCTGGTGCTGGGGAAATGTTGGTGCCAAGAACGGCTGCTGGCTGCTGTTCCCAGGGAGCTGGAGGTGCTGGGGCTGCACCCCACGCTGTCTGTGCTGCACAGGAGCCTCCCCAGCGGGGCCTGCGCTTCCCAGGCTGCCACTGAACTTCCAAGGAAAAGCAGTGCAGGGCACAGGGACAGCCTGGGAGCTGAAACCCTCCTGGTTTGGGGGCTGAGCCCCCTTTGTGCCCCCATTTTCTGGCTGATTGCAGATCTCAGCCGTTTGTCACTGTTCCAGATGTGAACATCAGGATATCCCATTTATCAGTTATCCCATTTATCCCATTTATCAGTTATTTATCCCATTTATCAGTTATCCATCCCATTTATCCCATTTATCAGTTTTCCTTAGATAAATGGGATGAACCATTTATCTGTTTACCACCTATGAACCAGCTGCTGTCCCTGTGTTCGGAGCAAAGCTGTGGCTGCCCCTGGATCCCTGGAACCATCCCAGGATGGGGCTTGGAGCAGCCTGGGATGGTGTCCCTGCCCGTGGCAGGGCTGATCCTTGATTTCCCCTCTGTCCCAAACCATCCCAAGATTCCATCATTTCCCCTGCACTCCTGGGAGAGGAGAGGTTGCTGTGGGAATCCTTTTCCCTGCAGGAGCAAGTCCTCCCTCAGCCCTACAAGAGCAGAGGGTGAGAGTTGTATGTCTTTGTATCGAGTCCCAGCCAGGCTTTCCTCTTCCCTTCACGGGCCTTAAATTACAGTTCTGAATTAGCTCAGCTGTCAGAAATTCATCAGACTTTGCTGTGTGATTAATTTTTCACCGGTGTTTTGGAGGTTTTACAGGTAAGCTGCAGGTTTAAGGCAGATCATCCCCCCAGCATGCACAGGGAGGAGCCCCTGGCTCAGCTCCGGGCGTTTTTCCTGCAGGGCAGGAGCTCTTCCTAAGGAAAAAGGTAAAAACCTGGCAAAAAGAAGGATGTTTGTGCCTTTTGGCCAGGAATTCCTGCTGGAGATGCCTCTTCCTCCCAGTGCTAGGACACAGAGATGCCCTTTTTGTGCCTGTTGGGACCCCGTGCTGCTGAGTCGCTGCAATTCCCAATTAATTCCCTCTTTCCCACTGATGAAGGTGAACTTTTCCCCATTGGGAATTGTCCCTGTGTCCAGCAAACTGCATTCCAACGGCTGAAGGTGACACTTCTGGCATTCCTTTGGAGAGGGAGAGAGCCAGGGAACCTTTGGGTTCCAGAATTGCTTCTGAGGCCTCTCCCAGGGCAGGGGGGGCTGTTAAAAGCTGATTAATGATCCGTGATTTCCCAGGCAGCGGCCAGCCTCGGGAATCAAATGGGATAAATAACAGGGCTGGGATTCTTTTCAAGGCAATTTATGATGAGCTCTAGAAAACAGCCGGCTCCATCTGGGCCCTTTGGAAATTTGGAAGTAATTGGAGGATTATTAGAGGTTGGAATTAGTCAAAGTGTTTATTTATGGCTTTTTTTTTTTTTTTTTTTTTTGGCCTCCATCTGCCCCCTCATTAATCCGGGAATTCAGCTCTGAGCTGGGCTGACAGCGAGTCACAGAGTCATGGAATGGCTTGGATTGGAAGGGAGATTAAGGATCATCCTTAACTGGATGGTTGGGACACCTTCCACCACCCCAGGCTGCTCCAAGTGGCCTTGGACACTTCTAGGGATGGGGCAGCCCCAGCTCCTCTGGGTTCCCCATGTGCACACAAAGCATTCCCTGGTTTTGAAGTGATGGAGAGGGGTTTTACTGGATATTTTGGGGGATTTCTACTGGAACTGTTGTACCTGCTCAGGTGGGATTTGTGTGCAGGCAGAGCTTTGCTGGTTCCCAGCTCCCCGAGCCCTCGGTGAGGGGGGCTGAGCTGGGAGCAGGGAACAAAACGTTCCAAAGCCTTCTCCTTTGACAAACGGCTGCTTAATTCCATAATAAACAATTCCACTGCAGGCAGCTTGTTTGCTCCCAAGCTGGAGCTGGGAATTTATCCTGCAAATGGATATTAATTGTGGGGAGGACTCGGGAAAGTGGGAGCAGGCCCGTGATGGGGGTGGAGGCTCAGAGCAGCGCGGGCTGCGGGCCCTGCTCAGGGGAACAGCTCAAAAAATGAAAACCCTGCCGTGCCAACAGCAGGAATGGCAAACTGGGAGCCAGGAGAAGGGATATCCATGAGCAAAATTCATGGAAAATAATCCTGGGGTGGTTATCAGAAGGGCTGGCAGAGGTGGGGAGCGTGCAACTGATCCTGCTCTTTCTGTGGGAAAACGTGGAAATGCTCATGGGTTTGGGGTTTGGTGCTTTCCAGGAGGTGTGGTGGGGACACAGGTCCTGGTGTAGGATGGAGCCCCTCTGCTCTGGAGCCAGGCTGGGAGAGCTGGGAATGTTCCCCTGGAGAAGGGAAGGCTCCAGGCAGAGCTCAGAGCCCCTGGCAGGGCCTGAAGGGGCTCCAGGAGAGCTGCAGAGGGACTGGGGACAAGGCATGGAGGGACGGGAGCCAGGGAATGGCTCCCACTGCCAGAGGGCAGGGATGGATGGGAGATTGGGAATTGGGAATTCCTGGCTGGGATGGAATTCCCAGAGCAGCTGGGGCTGCCCTGGATCCCTGGCAGTGCCCAAGGCCAGGCTGGAACCCCCTGGGACAGTGGGAGTGTCCCTGTCGATGGGATGGGATGGGATGGGATGGGATGGGATGGGATGGGATGGTTTTTAAGATCCCTTCCCACCCAATCCATCGTGGGGTTCTGTTGTTGCTGGAATACAAGTGTGGAACAGCAGAACAACACCGAGAGCTCAGAGCTGGGGCTGAGGCGTTGCTGGGAGAACGGAACACAAAGGAAAAGCTGGAAAACGCAGCAGAGCTGGAAGAAAAGCTGGGAGTTCATTTCTCGTCCTGGCCATGGCAGCACCTCTCAGCTCGCTCTGTTGGCTGACACGTATTGCCAAGAATGTTGGGAATATTGGCTGCTGCTCTTCAGCCTGAGAGGCTGTTAAATAATTTGTGCCCTTGGCTTTGTTGGGAAGGAGATAAATAGATCTGAAAGACAAATGATATTCCTGCAAATATTTTCCAGTGAGCTGATGTGGGAATGAGACAGAATGTGTGGCTGATTTTCCCAAGATTCTGCTGATGCATTTATCCATGGTAATAGTGGGTACAGAATTCCTCCTTGGAATGCCTGCTGGGAGAGGCAGGACCATGGGGCAGCAGGTGGAAATAGCCCTTGGGGCATTGCCATGGCATTGCCTGGGATGGGAATGGGGATGCACATGGGACAGGGCATGGGAATGCCAGTGCAGATGAGGATGGGGACTGGGATTTGAATTTGAATGGGAATTTGGATGGGGATGGGAATACAGGTGGATCTGGGTCTGGAGATGTGGATGCAGAAGGGGATGGGAATGCGGGTGTGGATGCAGACACAGAAGGGGATGGGAATGCTGACAGGGATGTAGATGCACACTGGGATGGGAATTTGGATGGGAATGGGAATGTGGATGGATCTGTGTCTGGAGATGTGGATGGGATGGGAATGCTGACAGGGATGGGAATGCAGACGTGGATATGGAAATAGGCGTGAATGGGAATTGGGATGGGGATGCAGATGGGGATGGGGATGCAGATGTGCAATCCCACGTTCAGTCCCTAAGGAGGTCCCAGTCAGAGTCAGGGCTGAGGCTCACACGGGGAAGCTCTGGGATCTGCTGATGAAGCTGCTGCTGAGCAGCTGCAGAGCGAGGGGCACAGCTGGAAGAGGAACTCACTCAAATTGCCATTTCTCTCAGAATTGCAGGTTTTTCCTAAACCCTTTAGAAACAAGATTGCTTCCACTCCACTTCATAAACAGGAGCACCTGGGGTCTGGGTGAAAATTCGCTGGGAAGCACAAAATACATCCTGGGGGAGGCTGTGGGATGGCTCCGGCTGTGCTCCTGCAGATCTGAGGCCTCCCTGGCAGTGGGAGCAGCATCCAGTGCTAAAAACCCTGGATACATATTTTCCTCCCAAGAGATAAAGCGGGAAACAGAGTTTTGTCTTGTGATCAGCAGCAAAACCAGCACTGATTCCATCAGCAGTAGCATGAAGTGGGATAAACTGGAATTTTCCTGGCTGTGTGTCACATTCCGTCCCGCTCCCCGCCGCTGTAGCCCCGCTGTTGTTTTTCCTGTGCCTTCCCAAGTTCCTTTCCTTTTCTCCTGGCTCCTGGTGAGCCAGGCAGGGGATGCGTTTGCAGAGGTGGATGGAGCTTCCTGAAATCCAAATGTCACATTTCCACTTGGCTGCGTGAGGAGCAAATGGCAGCGTAATTCTATTTGCAGATTTCTACAGAGAGTGGTTAAAAATAATAGTAATAATAATAATGATGGGAAAAAAAGAGCAGGATTTCTTCTGGAAGCCTCCAGCAATCCATGAACATCATTTCCCTCTGATTCCCAAGGTGGCCAGGTCTGGTGCTTGAGGGGAATTTTCTCCGCAGTGGGAGGAAGAGGAAGGGCAGTGTTGTGCCTCTTAGTCATGGATTTTATTCCCTGTTAATCTTTTGGAGCTGGCAGCGATGGATGTGGGAGCAGATTGCTGGTGAGGCCTTTGAGGAGGAATAAATGTATTTTGTAGGGCTTGCTGATGGGTTGGAATGTGCTGATGAGGGGCTGGTTTTGTGTGCGTTCATGGATAGGAGGGAAATGTGGGATAACCAAGGAATGCTTTGGGATCTCACAAGTCCCATTTGCCCTTACAGCTCCTGCTGCTTTAGTCCCAGGTTTCTCAGGTAGCCCTGGTGTCCCTTTGGCAGCAGCACCTTCAGAAAGGGTCTGTAAATGTAGGTGGGAATTTCTCAGTTCTGCCCCTTCCGCTGGTGTTGGCTCCTTTCCCCTTGGGAATGATGATTTAACAGCTGTAGAATCCTAAAATCATGGAATCCTTATGGTTGGAAAAGACCTTTAAAGTCATCAAGTCCAACCATCAGGCCACTGGCCCATGCCCTCAGGTGTCACATCCACAGGCTTTGAAATCCCTCCAGGGATGGGGACTCCACCACTGCCTTGGACAACCCTTCCCATGAAGGAATTTTCCCTAATATCCAACTAAACCTCCAAACAAGGGCAGGCCAATGATGCTTTTTTTATTTCTTTTTTTTTTTTTTTGTTAACACATTTAAACCCCTAAAATCCATTTGATGGAATTGCTGAAGGATTTCTGTGCATCCCCAATTTCCTGGGACTGCTGGAAGCTTTTCCTCCCTTCTCCTTGCAGGGATGACGTGCCAAGCCAGGACATCCTACACGGAGGATGAGGTGCTCTGGGGCCATCGCTTCTTCCCGGTGATCTCCTTGGAGGAAGGGTTCTTCAAAGTGGATTATTCCCAGTTCCACGCCACGTTCGAGGTGCCCACCCCGCCCTACAGCGTGAAGGAGCAGGAGGAGATGCTCCTCATGTCCTCGCCCCTGATCCCGCCCGCCGTCAGCAACAGCAAGGAGAGGAACAACTCCGTGGAGTGCCTGGATGGGCTCGACGAGGTGGGCACAAAGCTGCCCTCAAAACTGCAGAAAATCACCGGGAGGGACGACTTCCCAAAAAAACTGCTCAGGATGAGCTCCACCACCTCGGAGAAGGCCTACAGCATGGGCGACCTGCCCATGAAACTCCAGCGCATCAGCTCGGTGCCCGGCAACTCCGAGGAGAAACTGGGCTCCAAGACCACGAAGATGATGTCGGATCCCATGAGCCAGTCGGTGGCAGAGCTGCCCCCCAAGCTGCAGAAGCTCTCGGGGGGCGGGGGCAGGATGGAGGGGAACCTCCCGCCCAAACTGCGCAAAATGAATTCCGACCGCTTCACATAACACGGCTGGCACCGCCAGGAGGGCAGCGGGGGCTGCCGGGGGCTCGGGGCCGCCCAGGAGCCGGGGTGGGCTCGGGGGAGCCGGGGTGGGCTCGGTGCTCCAGGAGGCGGGAGCGTCCCGCGGGATTCTGAGCGAGGGCCGCGTCCTCGGCATGTAGGACCCCAGCGCATGCAATAATCGTGTGCAATCTCTGCATCTAGTCCGTGGCATGACTCCTCCTGTATTTATACTCTGTACCCCGAAAAACACGCGGAGGGGCCTTCCTGCCCCTGCATTCCCGAGGGAGTAGGGACAACACGGAGCGGGGAACTTGCAGGGTAAGCGGAACTCGAGTTGAAAGCGTTTGGGATTTGGTTTTTTTTTTTTCCTGCCGTGGGTCATGATTTGCTCACTCAAGTTGTTTGCTGCATGTGGTTTTTTTTTTCCTCCAAGGAGGTGTTTTAGTTCACCCCTCACATCGAATCTGCTCGCCTTAAATCCACTGCTGGTTTCTAGTTTGCTTTCAGGTTGTTTTTTTTTGGAGGGGGGGAGTTGTTCCCTCTGTCAAAGCCACCAGGAAAAATACTGGAGAGAAAAAATAAATATCTGTATTTCATCAGGCTTTGTTTAGAAAAGAAACTTGTGTTCTCTAAGCCTGGAGCAAAAAGTAATAAATAAATGACTCAAGTTCACACTTTAGGTACAATTAGTAACATTTTTATAAAATCTTTGTGATTTATATGTGGAAGAAAATCAGCAGGATGTCCTTGATTTCTCTGGTTGCTGAAACAGCCAACCATGGAAAAAGCTGAATGTGCCCGTGGTGCCAAGCAGGCTCTTCTCTTGGAAGAACTGCACCCCCAAAACTGAGCCCCAATTCCCCCAGTCCCTCTGGGCCTGGATTTCCCTGCCAGGCAGGGCAGGGTGCTCCCAAGCCTCGTTCCTGGGTGGTTTTGTGGTGAAAGCCCAGTTTGTCCTTGTTCCGAGCTGCAGGTCACCCTGGGGGCTCCAGAGCGAGCCAAACCTTGGAGGAATGTTGAAGTGCTGGGGTTGGTTGCTCTGGGGCTGTGTTTGGGTTTCCTTTGCCCACCTGGATCAAGGCAGGGTGGGCTCTGTGATGAGGCCTGGAGAATTTGGAGCACCTCCCCAAAATCCAAAGGGCTGAGGTGCCCCTGGACCCCTGGGCTGTGTTTGGCCCCTTGGAGGAGGTTTGGGAGAGAGGGAGGGATGGGTGGCACTGTCAGGGGTTGGGTGGGAAAGGCACCCACCCCACCAGGAGCAGGGCTCCCAGTGCCATGCCGTGGGTGAAACCCTTGGGATCACATCCAGCTGCTCCTGGCTGTGGGCAGAGGAGCATCCCTGGATGGGCACCTCTGGCTCCTGGCGCTCCCTGCAGCCATGCCGGCGTTGCTGGATAATTAATGACAGGGCTGATGGGTTTTGAGGAAAAAATTGGGATTTTATAGATGCTGGCATGGAACGAGGACTTGGAAGCCCAGCACTGCTGGAGCTGGCCCAGCCACCAGTGTCCCTGGAAGTGTCAACGTGTGACTGTCACTGCACTCCCGAGGACGCTGGACAAGCCCCAGAGTTCCTTCCCGTGGTTTATCCTGATCTTACTCTTATTCTTTTCTTATTCTATCCCAATTCTGTTGTTTTCCTTATTCTAGTTTGTTTCTTATTCTTATTCTTATTTTCTTCCTCTTATTCTATTCTAATTCTTATTATTTCTATTCTATTCTAATTCTTTTTTCTTTATTCTGTTATGACTCTTAACCCATTACTATTCTATCCTTTGTTCTTTACTCTATTTTCATTCCCATTCCATTCTAATTCTGTTCTATTTTATTCTATTTTCTATCCTACTTTAATTTATTCTAATCTCTTACTCTATTTCCTGTTCTTATCCTTGATCTATTTTTATTCTTATTCTCTTCTTAATATATTCTGTTTCCTATTCTTATTCCTGAGCTGGTCTTGTTCTAGTCTATATTAACTCTGTTCTAACTTTAATTCTATTTTGATTTTATTTTCTAATTCTATTCTATTCTATTCTATTCTATTCTATTCTATTCTATTCTCTTTTATCTCTTTTCCATATCCTGTCCTTTGCCATTTTATTCCATTATATTTCCTGACTCTGGCACAGCAGCCCAGATGCAAGTTGGGTTCCCCCAGGGAGACCAAATGGAAATGGAAATCAAATGGAAAACATTCCAGGGAGAAGAGCTGGAGATGGGAAAAACCCTCCAAAGACCCCCTGGAAGTGGAGCAAAAGCTGGAAAAGGAGCCTCACTTAATGCAATAAAAACATCAAGTTCGGATTAAAATTATGATTAATATTCTGATTAAAATTCTGATTAACTGTAAAATTCTGATTTTTAAATGAAAACGTGCCAAAAAAAGGCAAATATTAAGGGAATTATTGCAGTGATAAAACCAGTCTGGGTGCTGGGGGGGTTGTTGGATTTTCAGTCCATCCCTGCTGGATGCAGAATTCCCGATTTGTGGCCGGATTGAGGTACAAGCACAGCCACCTGTCCATTTTTATTTTAGGGACTTCCTCGTGTTCACATTTCATTTTTATGGTGTGCTCACTTTATTTTAATTAACTAAAGAACATCTGAACCCAGCCCTTGCTTCTGCTCATTTAAAAGAACTGTAATTAACAATGATTGATTGATTGATTGATTGATTGATTGCACAGCCGGTCTGTGTTCTCTCCTGCTGAATTCCCGCTTGGATTCTCCTGGAAATTGTAAATATTTCAATTAAAATTAAAGAAATAAAAGAAATAAAAGCGTTTTTGGGCATGCAGTGTCTCCCTGGATAAATGTTCAAGTCTGGCTTGAGTTCTGCAGTAAACCCAAATCTTGGATTAAGGCTGCAAAGCTCGGCTTTATCTCCAGCTTTGTTAAACTGGCCCAAGCTGGGCTGGTTTTAAGGTTTGTCACTTGTCCCCCTGCTTTTGTCACTTTAATAAAATTACCTTGCTGCCCTTCCCGAGGATCCCTGAGGGATTCTTGGGATCACCTGGGCCTGGGAAGGGGCTGGAGAATCCCTGAGGGAGCTGGGAAGGGGCTGGAGAATCCCTGAGGGAGCTGGGAAGGGGCTCAGCCTGGAGCACAGGAGGATCCCCAGGGATCTTTTCCCTCTCTGGAATTCCCTGCCAGGAGGGCACAGCCGGGGGGGTCGGGCTCTGCTCCAGGGAACAGGGACAGGAGCAGAGGGAACGGCCTCAGGCTGGCCTGGGCAGCTCAGGGGGGATTTTGGGGAAATTCCTTCATGGAAAAGGTGCTCAGGTGGAGTGCCCATCCCTGCAGGGGTTTCAGGGCCCTGTGGATGTGGCACTTGGGGACATGGGAATGTTGGACTCTGTGTTCTTGGAAGCTTTTCCAGCCTAAACCCTGTGGGATTCTCTCTGTGGGATCACCTCGGGGATTTTCCTTGTCCTTGTCCTCCCCCGATGGACAATAAAATCCTCCTGCTCCATCCCACAGCTCAGCTGCATCACCCGCCAGGAATGCTGGGATGGGCTGCCCATGGAAACACCTTTTCCCACTTTTTCCCACCTTTTCCCAGCTGTCCCCTCGGTGCTGCTGCCAGGAGCTGTTCCAGAGCTCCGGCTGCAATCCGCCCTGTATCCATGGCCCGGTGTGCATCTCGTTTCCATGGCGATGGAGCACAGGAGCTGCTCAGGTCCTGGTGCCTCCAGCGGCTGCTTTCCCGCAGGTCTCCCTCACCCACACCAAAAATCCAACACCTGGGGTGATCCCTGGAGGAAACCATGGGGTGCATCCATGAAAATCCCTCCGGCAGCACCTCCTGAGGAAGTTCCGGGCTGTGCCAGCACAGAGAACAATTCCTCAGCCCTGCTGGCTGGAATTCCTGTGAGGAAAAGGGAACAAAGGAAATCCAAGGTGCTTTCCTATGTCTGTCCTGTGGAACCAGAATGATCCCACTGCCACGGACAAATTGGGGGCTGGAAAACCCAGAGGTGCCTACACAGCCAGGAAAGGAGGCCAGGGAGAAAGGAGGCTGCAAAGCTGGAATATTATTTGAGAGGGAATTTAATTTTAAAAACAGATGTATTTCCAAAATATTCCCCTTTTGTCCTTAGCTCTGGAATCCCCCAGTCCTGGTTTGGCTCCCACATCCATGGGAGAGCCCAGTGGAAGTTCTGCACCCACCAGGAGAGCTCTGGAATCAGGAGATGGTGAAATGGGAATATTAGCAAACCTTTCCACCTGGAAACACTGCAGAGAGCTGAAGTCATTTTCGGCATCCAAAATCCCGGAATAGAAATTTCTCTAGAATAAAATCCGAATTATCACCCTCTTATCCTGCCGTGATTCACATCCCAGCTGACAGGGCCTCATCTCTCCTCTCCTAAACCTTCACCATCCCAGACTCCTGTTTGGATCCCTCTTTTCCCACCGGGATTTTGGGATCAGTCACTTCCAGGGGCAGGGAATTGTGAGGGATGAGGGGATCTCACCCCGGGGCTGCCCATGGTTCCTCCCAGTTCCGTTTGCTTTTAGAAGTCTTCAAACAGCAGCACTGGATCCCCACGGATCTGGGAGGGCCAAAGCTGAGGACAAACTGCTCTATCCCAGGAATTCTGAAGTGTTCCTGCTCCCATGGGATATTCTGGATGGGACCTGCCCTGTCCTGAAGGTTCCAGAGCATCATTCCAGATAAAACAGACCACAAGGAATGGCTTTAAGTTGGGATTCCTTCCCAGAGTGAGCTTCAGCTGAACATCTGAAATACTTATCCTGCTTTACTTGAGACATTCTTGCCAAATCCTGAAAATCCAATGGAAAATCCTGCTTCCATCAGGAGACAATGCTTGGGAAAGGTGTGGGGTTTTTTTGGAGGTTTTTTTTTGTTTGCTTTTGTTTTGTTTTGGTTTTGTTTTGGGCGTTTTTTGGGGTTTTTTTTTTTTGGTTTTTGTTTTGTTTTTCCTTCAATTAGTCGTTTCCAGCAGTACAAACCTCCTGGGTTTTATTCCTCTTTTCCATTCCATTCAGGAGTGGCTCTGTTTCTGTACAACCCTTCCCACACAGCCCTGCTCCTGGCAGAGCTGGAATGCTGCATTCCAGCCTTTTTCCAGGATATTTTGGAAGTAGAGGCTGCACGAGCACGGAGGAGAATTTCCAGCACTTGCTAAATCATGCACTAAAAAGAGATGAATCCAGCCCAAAGAGTAGGCAAGCCACCCTTTGGAATGAGATCCTTGGAATTTCAACCAGAGGAATGTACCTTCATATGGAATCTGCTCCCAAGGAGGAAGGAATGAGGGAACAGTTACCCTGGGAGCTGTGGAATTCCAATTCCCTGTGGAATTGTGACCCAATTCCCCATGGAATGCAGCCCTTGGGGGAATGGGGCAGGAATTCTGCCACGGATGGTTCTCCGAACAACCCACGGGATAATAAACCTTAAATAAGAACAAATACATCAAAATCAAGGATTTCACTAAAGAAACCTTTAGGTTTTGTCTTCAGAGAGAGGAAAGCATCGACAGCAGGGAGGTCAATCTGTCTGGGACTGACACTCCCAAATAAACCAATAAATTTGTGTTGATTTTCCATCCAACTCTGGTTCTTTGACCCATTTTTGGGTCAAAAGCAATTTAAATACTCCCATTCTTCCACGTACATTAAATGTCAATTCAACCTACAGAACCCATAATATTCCTCCTCCTTTCCCCTCCCTCTGAGGGCAAAACAACCCCAAATGAACATGTGAGATCTTCCCAGCTGCTCCTTCCTTATCCCTCATTTTCTCCTCCTCCTGCCGTTAATTTTCCCGACGTTTCTGCAATGAAACCCTGGAGAAGCGACTGCAGCAGAGCCCGGCTCCCGTTTCTATAGAGACAGAGCTGCCTGCATCCCGGAAAGCCTTGGAAAACCAGGGAAAGGAGCCGGCAGCAGGACAACGGCAGCGCCCCCGGAAGGTCCTTCGGGGCCCCTCCAGCCCACGGGTCTATTGTTCCATGATTCAATTCCCTGGATAACTGCAATCCACGGCCATTTGGGTCTTAGAGCCGGCTCCAATTAGGGAATGAGGGTTTGGAAAGGGGATTTGCTGCTGGACTCCCACTTCTCTCAGCACAGAGGCACCGGGTCCCAGCTTTCCCCTCCTCCTGCTTCCCTGTCCCCTATCCCAGGTTTTCTGTTCCCTCTATCCTGTATCCCAGGTTCTCCCTCCTGCTGTTCCCTCTATCCTGTATCCCAGATTTTCTGTTCCATCTATCCTGTATCCCAGGTTTTCTGTCCTGCTGTTCCCTCCATCCCATATCCCAGGTTTCCCCTTTTTCTGTTCCCTCCATCCCATATCCCAGGTTTCCCCTTTTGCTGTTCCCTCTCTCCTGTATCCCAGGTTTCCCCTTTTGCTGTTCCCTCTCTCCTGTATCCCAGGTTTTCCCTTCCTCTGTCCCACAGGGCAGGGATTGCTGGGTTTGGGCTCGGCAGGATCCCAAGTCCAGGCTGGCTCTTACATCCCATAGTTTCCATAGGTTTCCATAGTTTCATGCACACAGGACAAAGGCATTCCCGGGGATGGTTCTGCAGCACAGCCTAAGGAAAGGAATGTGGGATCCAGCTGGAACAGGAGACTCCCCTGGGACCCGCTGGAATTAGAGCCCAGGGATGGAGAGTAGCACTGGCTGTGACCACCACCGAAAATGCATTTACCCAAAAAATCCTCAAATGTCACCAAAAAAACCTTGTGTGTGGAATCCCAGGCTGGTTTGGGTTGAAAAGGGCCTTAAACCTCAACCCATTCCACCCCCAGCACCTCCCACTGTCCCAGGCTGCTCCAGCCTGGCCTCGGGCATTCCAGGGATCCAGGGCAGCCCCAGCTGCTCTGGCAATTCCAGCCCAGCCAGGAATTCCCAGTTCCCAATCTCCCACCCAACCCCCCCGGCAGTTCAAAGCCATTGCATCTGGAAGGGGAGAGGAAAACCACCCCAAGCCAAACTCCCACAAATTCCCTGCAATTCCCACAAATAACGGGAGCCCAGACTGGCACAGAATGGGGTTTGGATGAGGAGCCTTGAACCGTGAGAGCTCCCGGCTCCTGGAGACACCTCACTGCTGCTCTTTGGGAAAGATTTACTTCCCGAGGCTCTGCCAGAGCCGGGCTGAGGCTCCTCAGGAATTTGCAGGTGATTCACTTTCTTTTCACGGCCATAAAATCACACCCCGAGCACGCAGGGGAGACGGGAGCAGCCGTTTGTCAGGGAATGGCTCCGGACCCCTCATTCCCGGCAGGGATGGGATGTGGTTACAGGCAGCACTTCAGCAGTCCCGGTTCAAGCATATTTCAAAAGCCACGGGCAGGAGGGAAGTGTTTTTTCCGCGGCCAAGGAGTTGTTGCGGCCATAATTCAGATTATTGCCTAAAAAAGAGCTGAGGAGGCAGTGTCGGGGTCACTGTGGCACTGCCGCACCCCCAAAACATCACTAAAATCCTTCCGTAAGGGACAATAAATGCCAGAACTTTGTGCTGGCTGCCCACATGGATACAACTCCCACTAATTAGCTCCAACCAATCAGCAGGGTGTGCCCTTTAATGAGCGCCTGCCCTTCCCCTGCACATCCAGCACCCACCGGCAGCCAGCAGAGCTTTGTCACCTGTTTGTTTGGGACCCATTTGGGGAACAAACCCACAAAAGTAGTGGGAAAGGAGGTGGGAATTGGCAGGGGTGTTGCAGGAGCTGGTCTGGCTCTGGTTAAATGACCCCAGGGTGTTCTGGAGGCTGGAATGGGCAGGGATGGCCACAGGGGCTGAGATTTGTAGCTGGAGGGAGCAGGGATTTCTGGCACTGGGAAAAGGGATGAATCCAGGAACGGGTTGGGTTGGGAGGGATTTTAAATCCCATCCCACCCTGCCATGGCAGGGACACCTCCCACCATCCCAGCCTGCTCCAGCATGACCTGGGACACTGCCAGGGATCCAGGGGCATCCATGGAATGACCTGTGCCATCCCAGCCCCGGGAAGCTGGGGTCCATCTGGCACAGGTGGGAATGTTTAATTAAGGAGCTTTTTTTAGCTGCTCCACACACCTTGGAGCACGGGAGGGCGAGGGGAGGGATGCGCACCTGCCCCGGGACTCCGGCTGGATTCCATGGATACCTTCTGGAAAAGGGCAGGAAGGGTTGGCACTCAGCATTCCCAGGCTCCTCAGGGTCCACACGTAAATCCCAGCAGGAGCAAAGTGGGAATCTGCTGGGATGGGCAAGAAATGTTCCCAAAATCCAATCTCCAGTACCCCAAAATCCCCCCTGAGCTGCCCAGGCCAGCCTGGGGCCGTTCCCTCTGCTCCTGTCCCTGTTCCCTGGAGCAGAGCCCGACCCCCCCGGCTGTGCCCTCCTGGCAGGGAATTCCAGAGAGGGAAAAGATCCCTGGGGATCCTCCTGTGCTCCAGGCTGAGCCCCTTCCCAGCTCCCTCAGGGATTCTCCAGCCCCTTCCCAGCTCCCTCAGGGATTCTCCAGCCATTCCCAGCCCCCTCAGCTGCTCCAGGTACTTCTCTTTTGGGAGGGCAGCAAATCCTTAGATTTGGTAATTCCTAAAAACACACTTCCCTAAAGGTTTTGACAACTGCAAATAGAAAACCATCCAAAAACTCTTCCTGAGCTGAGTCACTTTGGAGAGAGAGTGCCCAGTACCCCCAGAAAGAATCACCACCATGCTCCTGCTCCTCTTCCAGCCACAGAAACAACTGCTCCCTGGCAGGTTTTATCCCAAACATCACACTTATTTACATTAACTCTTGCCATTGTTCCCTGGGGGTTTATGCAGAGATGAATAAAAATGTCACCTTAAAGCTCTCTCTATTTCTGAGGCCGGTGTAGTTTTAAAATGAGGTTTTAAAGGGAATGACATTAAAAAACGTGGGAAGGGCTGTCAAAGACAGCAGGCAGAGCTCCAGCCTTGCACTGCTCACATGGCTCAGCCTGAGCCCTCCCTTGGATGGATCCATTTGTTCCTGCTCTGTCCTTCCCAGGCTCTTGGTGAGGACCAGTGAGCTGCCCTGGGAATTGGGATTCACTGTGATCACCTGCCTGGATTACAAGATATTCCCTGAGAGCCTCATCTGCAAGTCATTAATGCTCTGAGTCACACGTGGCTGGCACCACTCCTGTCCCCAGAGAGCCCCTAATTTGTCCAGGAAAGTTCCTCCTCCCGGGGGCCATCCCTCAAACCCCGGGATCATTAAGGCAAGGTGTTAAAAAACAAACCAGGAAGCACAAAAACACTCAGCAGTCCTTAAAGGAAAGTGCCTTAATTAAGCAAAGAAAGTGATTATTATTAGAACCTCGTTTCTTATTTATAAGCAGCAGCAAAGGGGAAAGTCAGCAGTTGCTTAACGAAATCCAAAGCAGCTGGGTCAAAGCACAGAGTGCAAGGAAAAATAAACCTCCAGCAGCTCCTGAACAGCAGGGATTTAAAACGTGCCTTGGAACGAGGAGGAAGCAAAGCTGCAGAGCTCACAAGGTGAGATGTCCATGCCAGGAAGGGCTGGGGTCTGCTGGGAGAGCCAGGCTGGAGCCACTGCTGAGCTACACCCAGCAGCCCTGACAGCACCCCCTTCCAGAGTCCCTGAGGCTGGAAAAGCTCTCTAGGATATCAAACCCAGCCTGTGCCCCCTCCAGGGTATCAAATCCACCCTGTGCCCCCTCCAGGGTCATCAAACCCACCCTGTGTCCCCTCCAGGATATCAAACCCAGCCTGTGCCCCCTCCAGGATATCAAACCCACCCTGTGTCCCCTCCAGGGTCACCAAACCCAGCCTGTGTCCTCTCCAGGATATCAAACCCAGCCTGTGCCCCCTCCAGGGTCACCAAACCCAGCCTGTGTCCCCTCCAGGGTCACCAAACCCACCCTGTGTCCCCTCCAGGATATCAAACCCACCCTGTGCCCCCTCCAGGATATCAAACCCACCCTGTGCCCCCTTCAGGGCCCAGAGCACTGAGTGACTCCACTCTCAGATTCCACTCTCAGTTCTTTGCTGGTTTTCTATTTCCAGTTGTCAAAACTTTGGGGGAAATGTGGTTTTAGGAATTACCAAATCTGAGGATTTTTTTTTCCCCCCCAAAATCAAAATACCTGGATCAGCTGTGGGAGCTGGGAAGGGGCTGCAGGATCCCTGAGGGAGCTGGGAAGGGGCTGCAGGATCCCTGAGGGAGCTGGGAAGGGCTCAGCCTGCAGCAGGGGCTCAGCCCAGCACTGGGGGTCACCTGCAGAGTTTCCCCAGAGCCCTGCAGGGCAGCCAGGCTGGAGCAGGGATGGGGAGAGGCCACTGCCCTCAGAGCTGGGGGCCAGAGCTGATTTCCACCAAGGCAGATTTTCCCTGCTTCGTGCAGGGATGGCAATTATCTGCTTGACCACGAAATTACAGGCTGTTAGGAATCATTTCATTCATCTGATAATTACAAGATTAACCAAAGCTCTCTATCTAGCAAGAGTTCATCTCGCACATGGGGTGGGCTGGAGCTCATTAGCTGGAACTGGCTGGTTTTCATTTTAAGGATAATAGCCCTGTACACCCAGAAAAAAAATCCCAATTTCCTCTCCAGCACCCATTACCTGCATTTTTCCATGGCAAAGTGGCTCTGCCCAGGGTAAATACCAGCCCAGGGTTTGAGCTGAGCTCTGTGCAGTCCCTGCAGGCTGTTGGGAGCCTCCAGCCCCCCTGGTTTTGTCCAGAAAAGAATGCAAAGCAACTAATTATTCACATAAAGTGCGTGAGAAAGTTCCTTACAAGAATGTCAACATCAGAAGGCTTGGAAGAACCCAAAAGAGCAGGGTGACACCCCAGCTCTGCGCCCAGAGCTTTCCCAAATCCCAGCAGGGTCCGGGTGGGGAGGGACCTCAAACTCACCCGGGTCAAACATCACAAAGCAACGTTTCTGGTGACGGTGAGAGGAGCGAGGGGTTTGTCTTTGCAAACCGGCTCTGGGGCTGCTGGTAAAATCCCAAGTGATTTTCCCTGGTGCTGTTCCCCTTCTGCCCCCAGAGCAGCTGGCTGTGCCATCCCAGCCCGAGGGGAATGGTGCCAGGGGCCTGGAACACACACATTCCACCCAGGGAGGTGGAAACAGCTCAGGCAGGAGGTGGAAGGAGATGCTGGGTGTCTTCTGGCCGAGGGTGGCCAGGCCCTGACAGGGACTGTCCCCACCCTGCAGGGCCTGCTGAGCCAGCACGTGTGGCACTGGGGCCATGGAGAGCCAGGTTTCATGGAGAGCTGGGCTCATCTCTGTAGCTATGATATTTTATTAAAAATCCTTTGCTAGGATTTTTTCCTGTCTTGAGAGCTGAGAGCCCCAGGAAAGAAATGTAAACAGTAACTGTGTGCTGCTGTGGGATGCAGCAGGTGCATCTTCCATTGGTCCATGTGGATTGTTTTCAATTGATGGCCAACCACAGCCACCTGTGCCGAGGCTGGGAGCAGTCACAGCATTTTGTTCTGCATTCTAGTCTATCCTGGTTCTTTGTAACCTTCTGATCTTTCTTTTCTCTCTGTTCTTTTAATATAGTTTTAATGCAGCATTTTAATATCATATATAAGATAATAAATCAACATTCTGAGAAAATGGAGTCAAGCCTTGTGTCTCCTACACATGGGGTGTTCACCTCAACACACCTCTGCTCCCAGAGTGTTCTGGAACCATCCATGGCAGCTGCTCAGCCTGGGAACCACGGTGTGGCCGGGGCTGGCAGCAACCTGAACACTGCTTTTCCCTCTGCCCCTCCTGCTGCGGGAGACTGGTTGGTGAGCTGCACCTTGCAGCTCTGCACCTTGCAGCTCTGCATCTCCTGCTGCAGGAGGCCGGTTGGTGAGCTGCACCTTGCAGCTCTGCACCTTGCAGCTCTGCCCCTCCTGCACGGAGGCTGGTTGGTGAGCTGCACCTTGCAGCTCGGGGTTTGCAGTTCTCCTGCCGGGCCATGGCTTCTCTCTGCTCCCTGAAACGCTCCTGGCTGACTCAGCGGCTCAGCCCTCTGCTCCCAGCCCCTCCGTGTGGGCACACCAATCAAACAAACAACCTTCTGAGCACTCCTCTGCAGCTGGCAAGTTACTAATGGAGCACGTTCCCGTCTCCAAGTGCAGCTCCCGTTCTCCAGGGAGAGCAGGCCGGGACAGGGCCGCCAGGAGAACATTCAAGCCCTGAGAAGAGCTAAAGCACGAACTTGTGAAAGATCTGAACGCCACCAGATATTTATAACTCTGTCCCTCATTACCTATGGATGAGCACAAAAGGTTTTTACCTCCAGAGAGAGGTTTGGCATACGGATGAAGCGCGGGAGAAGGAGCCAAGGCCTGTTCCCTCAGGAGAGCCAGGGCCCGCCCCGAGCAGCGCCGCGAGTGCCTTTCCGTGTAGGGCTGCCGTGCCGTGTGCCTTCATCCATAATGCAGATTATTCCCTCTCTAAATATAGCCCTGCTCCTCGGGAGCTGCCCCGCTCAGCCCCGGAGCCCTGCGGGGCCGCGCAGGAGGTGCAAAGGATTGGGATCCAGGGGGGTTCTGCTGGAGCTGCAGCCCCCTGGGCTGGGCTGGGGGTCCTGGGGGCACAGGGATTGGGATGTGGAGCTACACATTGGGATGTGGAGCTCCCCTGGGCTGGGCTGGGGGTCCTGAGGATTGGGATGTGGAGCTACAGACCCCCTGAGCTGGGCTGGGGGTCCTGGGGCCATGGGGATTGGGATGTGGAACTGCAGACCCCCTGATTTGGGGGTCCTGGGGCCATGGGGATTGGGATATGGAACTGCAGACCCCCTGGGCTGGGGGGCCTGGGGCCATGGGAATTGGGATGTGGAACTGCAGACCCCCTGGGCTGGGCTGGGAGTCCTGGGGCCATGGGGATTGGGATGTGGAGCTGCAGCCCCCCTGGAACAGCCCTGCCTGGGGTGGAGATCCCAGAGCTGCAGGGGCTGGGACACTGAGGGTCCCTCTGGATGCCCTTTGCTCAAGGCACAGGGTGGGAAGGAGCTGAGGGACAGCCTGGGGGTCCCATCCCATCCCATTCCATCCCATCCCACCCCACCCTGCTGCTGCTTTCCCACCCTGCCACACCAGGGGTGCAGCTCCGGGGTTTGAGGATCCTTTTTGCCCTGTATCCCAGACCAGATTGGGTTGGAAGGGACTTTAAAGCCCATCTCCTTCCACCCCCTCCGTGGGCAGGGAAGGGAACCTTCCAGCCAAGCTTGAAGGCACCTTTAATTGGGCTTTTTGTGCCCCTTTAATTGGGCTTTTTGTGCCCCTTTAATTGGGCTTTTTGTGCCCCTTTAATTGGGCTTTCTCTGCCCCTTAAATTGGCTTTTTCTGCACCAAAATGGGAGAGAAGGACACAAAGCAAAGCGTGTCTGATGAAAGCTGCCAACACAGGGAGCTGTGCCCTCCTGGAGCAGCCTGGGCTCTGCTCTGGCCGAACCCAGAGGCCTGGCAGAGCTCCCAGGTGCTCTTTGCCAGGAGCAGCAGCCGTGCTGTGCCCGATTTCCCTCTCCAGCAGCTTCCCCCAGGAGTCAAGGCCCAGGTGCTGGAGATGCATCAGCCCCAAGGAGGGTCAGCCTGGGTGAGCCCCCAGCTCTGAGCCCCGGAGAGGAGGGACACAGAGCCCAGGGAAGCCTCAGTGAAATGCTGGATTCTCATCTGTGCCATGGAAGGGTTTGTTCTTCCTCTCTGCACTGGGAAGAGATTGTTTAATTATTTAAATATTTAAGTATTTAAATGAAATTAAATTAATTATCCAATTAATTCCATTTTATTATTAATTATTTAATGTGTTAAAATCTTCCTGCTTTGAAACACCTCTTGGGGTTGGTTTGGGAAAAGCTCCTCTTGTGCTGAGGGAGCTGAGAAGATCCCAATCCCATTTCACCCTGATAATTCCTTGTTGCTGTTTATCACCAGCCCTGGCATTAACCAGGTGATGGATGAGCACACTCTGCTTTTCCTTGGGAATATGTGCAGGGAACGCTTGGATAATTACCTGTGAGGAGAGAAGAGCCTCCCAAGCTGTGCTTTAAATGAGCTGAGGGACTGGAATCGTTCTCTCTTTAATTAAACTCCTGACAGATCCCATATTTCACCTCTCTGTTAGCCTTGGACCTCTCCAAGGTTTGTCAGGAATCCCTGATTCCAAGGGCTGAGGAAGAGGAGCATCCTGTGTGCAGCATCCCCTGCCAGGACGTGCTGGCTGTGGCCTCTGTGACTTTCCTCCCAAAATCTGGGAATTGCAGAGCCCAGCTGTCCCAGGGAGCTGTGTGAGGTGACCCCTTCCAGCCTGGCCGTGGATCCATCCCAGCAGGAAACGATTCCCCAGTTTCAGAGCCCAGGGAACACTGGTTTTCCCAAGGGAATGGATCCCCCGTGCACTTGGGATTTCCTTCACTCCCTTTTCTCCAGCCTCACCCTCCTTTTCCAGGGGAAGGAAACCAACAGCTGGTGGTTTGCTTCTCCTCCTCCTCATAAAAGGTTTCCTGAGGTTCCCAGATATTTAGGAGACAACATGGCTAAAAATGGAAGCAGGATTTTTCCAGGTGTTGTTCTCAATCCCAGCTGGACTTAGAGGTCAGTCCCACCAAAATCTTAAATAAGCAGAGGAAAATGTATCCATACACATTCCATAAAATCCTAAAACCTCAGGATGTTTGGCTTGGAAAAGACCTTAAAGCTCATTCAGTGCCACCCTGCCATGGCAGGGACACCTCCCACTGTCCCAGGCTGCTCCAAGCCCTGTCCAGCCTGGCCTTGGACACTGCCAGGGATGGGGAACCCTCCCAAAGCTCTCCCAAATCCTATCAAAAGTGATTATCTGTAATTTAAATATTAAAGTGTCTGTCACTCATATTTTCTGAAAAAAACCCTTTGCCAGGATTTCTTCTCCTGGGAAGCTGAGAAGCCTCAGAGAAAAGTGTAAACAATAATTATGTGATTTGCTTCTCCTGTGTTTTGCTGCTTTGGGGTGTGGTAGGAGATTCTTTCATTGGTTGCATGTGAATTGTTTTTAATTATTGGCCAATTACTGGCCAGCTGTGTCAGGACTCTGGAAGGAGTCACAAGTTTTCATTATTATCCTTGTAGCCTTCTGTCTGTATCCTTTAGTATCGTTTCGTATAGCATTCTTTAATATCATATAATACCATAAAATAATAAATTAGCTTTCTAAGACCATGGAGTCAGATTCATTTCTTTCCTCCTCCTCTGGGGACCCCGAAACTGCCATGAAGTGTCCTCCTCAGCTGCGTCAGTGAAACACCAGCAGCTCTGGCCTTGGCTGCCTTTGCTGAGCAGCAGGGGCATGGACAGCACAGGAAACACGTTTTCCTTGGCTGGGAGAATCCGTGTTTTCCCTGCAACCAGTGGGATGTGTTGTAGGAGCAGGACCACCCCTGACGATCCCTTACCTTGCACCGGGTGTCGTTAACATCAGAGCCAGAGAGCCAAGGCCAGACCTAAACCATCAGCTGGCCGTGCTAAACCCAGCTCAGTCATTGCTGGGAGAGCAGCCAAAGGCCTCGTTTTTCTAGGAACAAAGCAGATCCAGGTTTTTCTGCTTCCCTTTAACCAAAACACCCTGTCCTGGAATGGTGCCAGGCGGAGGGACCCGCTGCCAGCAGAGACAGCCAGGCACAGGGTGGGGCCGTGCTTCCAATCTGCAGACCACACCAATTAGCACTCCCAACACGCTAATGAGGCAATTCATGGGGTTTCTCCAAGGAAAAGCAATAATCAATCAAATCACAATCAAAGACGGAGTGCTCTGCTGAAGGACAGCAAAGTTTCAGATCCAGGTGGAAAAACTTGGTGCCCTTGCTGGGAGAGCTGGGAATGTTCCCCTGGAGAGGGAAGGATCCAGGGAAACCTCAGAACCCTTCCAGGGTCCAAAGGGGCTCCAGGAGAGCTGGAGAGGGACTGGGGACATGGGATGGAGGGACAGGACCCAGGGAATGACACAGGCAGGAGCAGTGGATCCAAGCCTGGGGTGTTGCTGGGATCTGCTCCCACCCTCCTGCTCCACCCTGTCCCCAGGTTTGGAACTTCTTTTCCCTGAGGAAATCCACATTTTCCTGTGGCTGGGAGTGTGGGGAAGCTCTCAGTTGGGATTTCCCTCCCAAGTCAGGCTCCAGGCTGCAGCTTTCACTCCCAAAGCCAAGCTTTGGGTGCTGGATCCATTGGAATGAGGCTCAGGGAAGAAGGGGGAGATCCCATTTTTGTGGGGTGGAGGCAGAGCAGGAGGTGTTTGATGGCTGGGTTTACATCCAGCTGCTCTCCTTTTCCACAGGGATTGTTTTCAGGGAAGGCCCAGGGATGCAGAGGCCCAGCCATTGTCTCAGCAAACCAGAGTCCTGGAGTGGTTGGGGTGGAAGGGACCCAAAATCCCATCCCATTCCATGGGCAGGGACACCTCCCACTGTCCCAGGCTGCTCCAAACCACGGCCAGCCTGGCTTTGGGCACCTCCAGGGACAGGGCAGAAAATCTGGAATTTTTCTGTGCAATAAGCACTCCCCACAGGGAGCAGCCCTTGCAGCACCACTGAATCCCTCAGGTGGCTGGAGAGAACCGGGATAAAACACAAACCTGGCAGAACCCCCTCTCTGAAAGGCCTCTGCCACCATTCACGGGGCTTTTTCCTGATGGGAAGGGGGGGAATAAAGCTGGTTTTGTCCTCCCTTGCTGTCCCACCGTGCTGGAGGAGCAGCTGACCGTAAGTCAGGGAGGCAGCTATTCCTGAGCTGTAATTAAACACTGGGAGAGTGGGAGGCACAAAAGCAGCACCATCTGCCACCCTGGTGGCACAGAAATAGAGCTGGAGCTGCCGCCCCTTTTGTCCTTCCCACAACACCCAGAGAGGATCCAAAGGGGATCTGCAGCACTCCTGTGTTACTGTTTTGTTTTTTGGAAAAATCTCTTGGCTAAGATTCCTTCTTTTGGGAAGCTGAGGAACTTCAGAGAAAAAGGAAAACATTTATTTATCATTTATTTATCGTGTTTTACTGCTTTGAAATGCGGTTTAGATATTGTTTATCCAACAGGTAATTGTTTTATTAGTTTCATGTGAATTGTTTTTCCTTGTTGGCCAATAATGGCCAAGCTGTGTCAGACTCAAAAAAAAAAAAAAGTCACGAGTTTTTCACTCAAAAAAAAAGTCACAAGTTTTTCATTAGTACCTTTCTAACCTTCTGTCTGTATCCTTTCTGTATTCTATAGTATAGTTCAGTTTGGTATTATTTAATATAACATAAATAATAAAATAATAAATTAGCCTTCTGAGAACATGAAGTCAAATTCACCATTTCCTTCCTACCTGGGTTGGGTGGCCTGGAGCCAGCTGGGGTCCTGGGAGGTCCCTGCCCATGGGATTGGGGTGAGCTTTGGGTCCCCCACACCCAGAGAGGGCTCAGTGAAATCCCTGCTCCAGCTGCTGACAGAAAATCCAGGCTCAGCACACTGGAGAGGTTATTTTGGGCACAGTCAGATGAAATCCATCGATACTCCTCACTACAGGAAAACTATATTTGGCCAACTACAACACTGCACTCAAATCCCAGCATTTTGGGGTTGTTTTTGGGGGTTGAGGTGCTGGCTCTGCTTCCCTCCCCTGGCAGGCAGAGGGAGGGCTGTGAGTCCTCGTTGCAAGTGGGGCAGGACGGGGCAGCCCCATCCCTGGGCCTGTCCCCGCTCCCACAGCCCTGCTGGCTGGCTTTGGCTTTGTCTTTTCCATTTCCCCATCATGGATTGCTCTGAATTCCAGCAGGACGGGGCCGTGCCCAGGAACGAGGAAGCTGGGATGGGACTGTGCCACGAACTGGGCACTGCTCTCCGAGATTTCTGCTCTCCCGTTGGAAATAAACACATTAAAGTGGTTTCCAGCAAAGGATCCCCCTGAAACTGCCCTCTGGGGCCAGAGCAGCTTCCAAGGGGAAGCTCCTGCTTCTGGGACAAAGGGGCTGGAGTGTCCCTTGGAGAGGGGGGGGCTCTGTGCCACCCCCAGCACCTGTGCAGTGCCCAGGGAGGGCCTGGAGTGCCCAGGGAAGGGTCTGGAGTGCCCAGGGAGGGGGGCTGGATTCAGGGAAGGAGCTGGATTGCCCAGGGAAGGGGCTGGATTCAGGGAAGGGGCTGGGTTGCCCAGGGAAGGGGCTGGGTTGCCCAGGGAAGGGGCTGGGAGCTGGAGCAGCTTCCCATGGAGGCTGGGCTTGAGGGCAGAGGAGGCAGAGTCTCCACTCCCCACAAAATTCCTTTGGAGAGTTGCTGGAAGTTCCTGCAGGACCTGGAGAAGCAGAGCTGGGGTTGAGGTTCATCAGCTGATGGATGAGGCCCATCCCATGGATATTGCCACACCAGGACACAGATCCATGGAAGAAATGGCCCCAAAGCCATGAAGTGCCCTGCTGGAGCCCCTGCCAGGCGCTGGGGATGGCCCTGCCTGCCGTGGCACCTCTGCTGTGCCCGTCCCTGCCCCTCATCCGCTGCCTCCCCGAGCGTGCCCTCGGAGCTGGAGCTGCTGGCCACGGATAAGGAGCCAGAAATAGCCCAGCACCAAGCATGTGATGGCCACAAATCACTGCAGAGCTGCTCTTGAGCATCTCAGATAAGGGAGCTGCCAGGAAACACGGGACACGCGGAGCCTGCTGCAATTCCATCCAGTAACGAAGGGAAAATTAACCTTTAACGGGGGACAAGTCCAACACTCCCCAGCCAAATCATGCCTGAGGTGCTTCCAGGGGAAGATTTGTCCTGGGTGATGTTTTTACCACCTTGGGCTGTCACCAGGAAGCCGTGGGAATGGGGGGACATCCCCTGGGCTTGTTTTTCTGCTCTGGAGGAGCACAGCTATTTTAAATTTGAAATACAACCTGAAAATGTAGAACTCGAAGGCAGCCCGAGAAGAAAGGAGTTACCTGGGGTTAAACGTGGCTGCCACCCCTCAGACAGGTCCTGCTGAGGCCAGAGGGCCTTGGTGGGGCCAAATCCAGGTGGAGTCAACAGAAAGGGTGTGGTTTGCAGGGAACAAGGACTGTTCTTGCTTTTTACGAAGTCTGGAATCACAGGTTGGGTTCCTTTGGAGTGACCTTCAGAATCACCCCAGTGCCCCCTGCCATGGCAGGGACACTGCCACTGTCCCAGGGATTCCAGCCTGGCCTGGGACACTCCAGGGATCCAGGGCAGCCCCAGCTGCTCTGGGAATTGCAGCCCAGCCAGGAATTCCCAGTTCCCAATCTCCCACCCATCCCTGCCCTCTGGCAGTGGGAGCCATTCCCTGGCTCCTGTCCCTCTATCCTTGTCCCCAGTTCCTCTCCAGCTCTCCTGGAGCCTCTCAGGGGCTCTTAGCTCTGCCTGGAGAAGCCCTGTGGAACAAATATCCCATTTTCAGGACATGTGAACACCTAGAGGGAGGAATGTGCCATTTTTGAGTCGTTCCAGCAGAACAAACCCAACTTTCAGCTGCAACCACTAAAACTATTTATTGTGCCAAGGAGTTCCCCGCCAGGACCAGGTTTCCAAGGAGCTGGCACAGAATTCCCAGCTCTGGTACCCCTCTGGAGCTCAGGGTACCCAACCCGGCCTAGGAGAGCCCCAGCCCCGCACCCAGACTTGTTTATATCCTGGGTGGGATTTATCCAGCCCCACACTCCACGCCAAGGGCTGCTGCACTTTGTTCTGTGGCTGCTGGAATTGAGGACATCCAGCACTGTGTGCCAGGAATTCCATAATCATCATCAACATGCACTCGTGGCATTGAGGGGACACCAAGGGGATGGTGTCCTTGTGAAGGCAGAGTGGATTGTTCTGGGAATTATTTATATAAATATATATTTTATATATATTATATATATATATATATATATATATA
>JAGGNK010009114.1:28040559-28064217 GCA_017590115.1 Montifringilla adamsi
GAGAGTGAGCAGAGGATAATATATTAAAATAACATATTTCTAAAACAGCATATAAAATCATATACAATATATATATCATATATATACATCTATATTTGTCTATTTATACTTATATTTATATTTATATTTATCCTGGATGAAAATACCCCACAAACAATTCCACTTCTGCTCTCAGGTAACCCAAGAGGCTTCCAAGGACTGGCAGAACAAACCCAAGCACCAGAGATTTACAGGAATGATTGTAGGGCACAGGACGGCTTGGGTTGGAAGGGACATTGAGAATCATCCAGTGCCACCCTGGGGACACCTCCCACTGTCCCAGGCGGCTCCTAGCCCCAATATCCAGCCTGGCCTGGGACATTCCAGGGATCCAGGGCAGCCCCAGCTGCTCTGGGAATTCCAGCCCAGCCAGGAATTCCCAGTTCCCAGTCTCCCATCCATCCCTGCCCCCTGGCACTTTCAGCCCATCAACCCCGGCCCTGTTGCCACAGGAAATAATGATAAAAAATATAAATAAAGATAAAAGTGATAATAGTGAGCCTTGGCAGCTCAGGGCTCATTGCTGGGATTAGAGCTCCCCTCAGTGGGATGCAGGGAGGGGACAGCCCCGAGTCACCGTCCAGCCTGGCCTCGGACCCCTCCAGGGATGGCACGGCTCCCTCCAGTGCGTATTCCATGAAAATTCCTGCTGGGAATCTCCTGGGGAAATCCATCCCCAGCACGCCCGTGCGGATTCCTGCCGGGAGACACAAGATTCGGGGGGAAAAGGTCTAAGAGCCAACATTGCAAAGAAGCACTGAAGGGGGGAGGCAGCGCCAGGAGCTGCTCCAGCCAGGAGCTGGGCTGGAGTCCCAGGAATGGAGCCGGGAAGCCGTGCAGGAGCAGCTCGGAGCCACACAAAACATCACCAGGAAAAGCAGGGCAAACCTCGGGGGACCTGGTGCAGCTCTGGGGGATGCTGGCCTGCATCTGTGCCTGGGAGTGAGGGTGGGTGTGAGGAAAGGAGTTTTCATGGGAAGGGTTGGAAAGCACTGGAAGGCTGTGGGGGAGCCCCCGTGCCTGGGAATATTCAGGGAGTGTGTGGATGTGGCACCTGGGGACACGGGGCAGTGGTGAATGCTGTGGGTGATGGTTGCTCTTGGTGACCTCAAAAGTCTTTTCCATCCTCATTTTATAATGCAGCATTTTCCAAGGAAGCCTCAAACAAGGAATTTGTCCCAGCTGTGCTCATGTTTCTTCCCCTCTTCTGAGCAGATCCATCCCTTTCCAGGCAGGAATATCCCCAGGCAGGAGATTTTCCAGGTGCAGGCACGTGGCACAGGAGCAGAACCAAGCCCAAAGCTGCCAGCAGGGCCCAGTCTGTGTGTCCTGCTGCCACATTCCCCTCAGGAACATTCCTGGTCTGCTGCCAGCAGGACAGAGCCAGTGCCAGAGCTGGACAGAGCCAGTGCCAGGGCTTTGCCACGTTTTTGACCAAGGGCAGGCAATTCCCAGGCTGGGTGCTGGGTGGGCTCAGCCTCCAGGGCCCCTCTGGGCTGTTCCCCTGCCCTGCCTCCATCACTGTTGGTCCTTGGTTATTAATTACACAATAACACCCAAAGCCATGGAGAAGAAGGTGAAGAAGAAGGAGAAGAAGAAGGTGAAGAAGGAAAAGAAGAAGGAGCAGCCTCCCCCCCAAAACCTCCATCTTGCTCTCTATATATCACTATATTCTAAACCCTTAAACTCTGAGTTTTCCACCCTGTGATATCACACACTTCTATCCCAACTCCACAGCCACAATTCCAGTTCTGTCATTCCATTTTGGAAGCTTCTTCAGGGCCTCAGGTCAGTGCAGTGTTCTCCTGGGGGTCAGTGCCTGGCAGCACAGAAACTCTGAAATCCCCAGCAGCCAGAACTCCAAAACACCCCCTTCCATGGATCAGGAACTCCCCGTGGCCTCTGGCAGGTGGCTCCTGCGGGCCTCATCCCAGGTTTGTGTTACCCTGGCAAGCCCTGGGCACACATTCCCCGTGCTCCACAGGCAGCTCTGCCAGCTGGGCCACCCCAGCCCATCCCAGCGGGAATGCTGAGTTTCCCAGCCCTCACCTGAGCTCTGTGCCTCGGTCACTGCAGCTGAGCTCAGGGCTTGCCTTCGAATTCCAGCAGGAGCTCAGCACCCCCAGCTGTGCGGTCCCAGGCAGGCTTGGTGACACTTTCTTGGACACACATTTCATTCTGGCTGGAGAGCTTCTTGTAAACGAGCAGAAGATGCCTGAGAGTGAGCAGAGGAGGAGGAGGAGAAATGAAGAGTTATTCAGGGCAGTAATGAGGAATATCAGAGGAATAATCACAAATGTGAGGGTGTCCCACGTGGGATCATTTTAGTGTCCCTCAGAGGTCACTCCATGGCTGCTTCCCAGGGGCTCTGCTCCCCCTCCTGCCCTGCTCCCTGGGGCTTCCGAGGGTTCTTACTGGGATTAAACAAATCCAAGGCTTTGTTTGCTTTCCTGGGCTGTGCCAGGGCTGCTGCCCAGGGAGAGGGGATGGGAGAGTGCAGGGAAATTGGGGTGATGGAACGGGGACAGAGTGCAGGGAAAGGGAACAGAGCCGGGAGGGCAAAGTCCCTGCGCAGAGGGGCCGGAGGGATGGAGGGGGATCTGTGAGACCCCAACTGCAGAGCTGGCCCAGCCCTGGGACCCAACAGCAGGACATGGACAGAGCCCAGGGGAGCCAGGAGCTGCTGCAGGGCTGGAGCCCTCTGGAGCCAGGCTGGGAGAGCTGGGAATGTTCCCCTGGAGAAGGGAAGGCTCCAGGCAGAGCTCAGAGCCCCTGGCAGGGCCTGAAGGGGCTCCAGGAGAGCTGCAGAGGGACTGGGGACAAGGATGGAGGGACAGGAGCCAGGGAATGGCTCCCACTGCCAGAGGGCAGGGATGGGTGGGAGACTGGGAACTGGCAATTCCTGGCTGGCAGGGTGGGCAGGCCCTGGCACAGGTCATTCCATGGATGCCCCTGGATCCCTGGCAGTGCCCGAGGCCAGGCTGGCCAGGGCCTGGAGCAGCCTAGGACAGAGGGAGGTGTCCCCGCCGTGGCAGGGTGGGATGGGATGAGCTTTAAGGTCCTTCCAAACCCAAACCAATCTGAGAACCATGACTTTCTCCTGTAATTGTTTTTTTTTTTCTCTAAGGAAAACCCAACAAGCAGCTTAGGAAGAATCCTTGAGTGTCTGGACACAGCTGGAGCCATTCCCACCTTTAAAATAATTAAAATAATTAAATAATAATAAATAATTAAAATAATTTCTTGCTATCACATCCCCAAGACTCTCAAAACTCTCCAGCAAGGTGCTGAATGAGACCAAAAACTTTTCCAGACAATGCCTGTGAGATGATCAAATTAGAGCAGGAGAAAATATTTTCTCTGTTGAACAAATATTGAAATTGGTTTGAAATACACCATTTCCACAACGATGCCATTTGAGTTAATTACTTTACTGTAAATGTACCTCTTAAATAATTGCTAAACCTCAAGAAATGCTTTCAATAATTGACGGAGTTTTCCGAGGGAAAAATGGTGTTATTAAATCCAAATTAAATGCACATTTGAGACACTTCAGTAGAGTGCTGCCAGAGCAGAGCTTTTCATGCTGTATGAGGAATAACTTTGGGAATTAATGGCAGGAAACCTTCACTCTGCAGCCATCCATGAGCACCTCCTTCCCCGTTTGTCCCAATTCCCACACGTGTCTCGGCATTTTGGGGAATACCCCGGGGGTTTGGGAGCATCCCGGGTGTGGATGTTCAGCATCACCTCAGGGGGGCCAAACCCAGCCCTGGGGGATGAGCAGGGGCTGGGCTGGGTTTTCAGGGGTTGGCTCCGTCCAGAACTGGGTGGAATTTCGGGAGAGCCCAGCGAGGGTGGATGGGGAGCCCTGGGTGGGCTCCACTCCCAGGACAGCAGGAGCCCCTGGGCCGGCCCTGTGTCCCCTCCCAGCCGGATCCCGGAGAACTTCAGCCCTAACTGAGCTCATCTGAAGCAGAACAGCCATTCCCACACCCCAGATTTGCCCTGTCCTGCCGGGCAGTTCATCTCGGGAGTCCCCTGGAGCATCCCTCGCTGCGCATCCCTGCAGGACGCCGAAGCAGCCCCAGCCCTCGCGGGGGTCACCAGCCCACCCCAGCACCTCCAAATCAGCCCCCACCGAGCGCTGCGCCTCGGCAGAGGCGGGATGTTCAATTCCAGACCAAACCCGGCCAGCAGCACTAGAGGGAAGCATTTCCCCACCTTGCTGGGGCTCGGAGCCAGCGAACCCCGGCAGCGGGAAGGGCTGCGGTGCCATCAAAGCCTGCTCATCAGCGGCAATTAACGAGCGAGCTGCAATCAGCTGCCCCCGAGAAAGGCTCCGAGCAGATAATGAGCGGATCTTCGGCTGAAATTCAGTGTGCAGAGGGTGGCAGCGCCTCCCCCAGCCGTGCTCGTTCCGAGGGGGACAAGGGGCTCCGAGCTCGGCCAGACTGTGCTGTCCTGTGCTGTCCTGTCCTGTCCTGTCCTGTCTTGTCTTGTCTTGTCCTGTCCTGTCCTGTCCTGTCCTGTCCTGTCCTGTCCTGTCCTTCCCTTCCACCCCCGCCTGCAGCGCCCCAGAAATGCAGGTTTTTGTGATCTGAGCTGAGGAGCCGCTCGAGGCGTTAATTACGGCCGTTAATTGTGAGAGAGCCACCGCTGTTGGGCGCTGCCGACACTTGGCTCTTCTGATGGGGAGGAAAAAGGCCTTGAGCGCCTCTTCCCACAGGCGGGACGAAAATCCTTCCAAAATTCCCTGGCGCTGGGAGAGGAAATGTCCAGCGGCTTGGTCCTGCCCGGCACAGCCTGCTGCACCAGAAAATTGGGATAGAGCTGGGAAAGAACGAAAGAAAGGAGATCTCGATTAATTCAGGGGGTTTGAGGTCTCAGAGGAGCGGGAGATGAGCTCTGCAGGGAGGGAATGGAGGTGCACGTGCGCTGGGATGGCGTGGCTGTGTCCCATATCCCACATCCAATATCCCATGTCCTGCATTCTACATGCCACATCCCATTTCCATATCCTGCATCCCACATCCTGCATGCCATATCCCATGTCCTGCATCCTATATCCCATATCCTGCATCCCATATCCCACATCCTGTATCCCACATTCCATATCCCTCATGCCATATCCCATATCACACATCCCACATCCTGCATGCCATATCCCATATCCCGTGTCCTGCGTCCTGTATCCTGCATCCCATATCCAACATGCCATGTCCTATATCCCACATCCCATTTCCCACATGCTGCATGCCACATCCCATATCCTGCATCCCATATCCCACATCCCATATCCCACATCCTATATCCCATATTCCACATCCTATATCCCACATCCCATATCCCATATCCTGCATCCCATATCCTGCATGCCATATCCCATATCCCACATCTCACATTTCATATCCCACATCTCATATCCCAGATCCCATATTCCACATCCCACATCCCATACCTCATATCCCATATCCCATATTCATCCCATATCCTGCATCCCATATCCCTCATTCCTCATCCCATATCCCACATCTCATATCCCGCATTCCACATCCCCACATCCCATATCTCATATCCCATATCCCGCATCCCATATCCCACATCTCATATCCCACATCCCGCATTCCACATCCCATATCTCATATCCCATATCCCGCATTCCTCATCCCGCATCCCTTATCGCACATCCCTCACCCCACACCCCATATCCCAGCTCCCAGGCCGTTCCCGGAGCCGCTGGTAGATGGAGCTGCAGCCCCAGGAATGCGGGCTCGGGCTCAGCCCCAGCGTCCTTCAGGATCGCTTTGATGGGAATTCATGGAGGCCGGGAAGAGATAGCCCTGGAGGGAAAAGCGGGGCTGCTCCCCAAAGTTCCATAACGCTTAAGGGCAGATATCCCGGGCTGGGGGCAGATATCCCGGGATGAGGGCAGCATTCCCTGGGAAGTGCCCACCCCAGTCCCACAGCAGCCTCCCCAGCACACCCTGTGATCCCAGTGCTGGGCATCACTCCCATCCCAAAGGAAGGAATTGCAGATCTGGATCTCCCAGCCCTGAGCAATTCCATATCCCACATCCCATATCCTGCATAATAATAATCCCACGGAATTCCCTGGGACTGCAGACAGGACAATCACAGCTGGTGTTCAACACAAAGAGGGTGTGAGGGGGAACACTCAGCTCTGGGGATCCCAGGAACCAGGGAATTCATGGATCTGCAGGGATCAGTGAATCCATGGATCCCCAGCATCAATACATTCATGGATCCCCAGGAACCAGGGAATTCACAAATCCCCAGGATCAATAAATTCACAAATTCCCAGGAGTCAATAAATCCACAAATCCCCAGGGATCAGTGAATTAACAGACCTGCAGGGATCAGTGAATCCATGGATCCCCAGGAATCAGTGAATTCACAAATCCCCAGGAGTCAATAAATCCACAAATCCCCAGGGATCAGTGAATTCATGGATCCCCAGGAATCAGTGAATTCACAGATCCCCAGGATCAATACATTCACAAATCCCCAGGGATCAGTGAATTAACAGACCTGCAGGGATCAGTGAATTCACACATCCACAGGGATGGGATATCAGGATATTGGGAGGGAATCCTGCCCTGTGCCAGGCCCTGGCAGAGATTCCCAGAGCAGCTGTGGCTGCCCCCGGATCCCTGGCAGTGCCAAGGCCAGGCTGGAGCAGCGGGGGCAGTGGGAGGTGTCCCTGCCGTGGCAGGGTGGGCTGGGATGATCCTTCATGTCCCTTCCACCCCAAACCATCCCAGGATTTTATGACCCTTCCTCTGTCCCCCTCTCCAAGGAAGCAGCACCTCTGGACTTCTCCATGAATTAATAAAAATTAACAACACAAACCCTGATTCCTGGCTGTTCCCAGCTCCTCCAAGCTAAAAATTCCCCGGACGCCCTGGGATGGATCCCCAGGATTGATTCCTGCCGGGAATATCCATTTGAACGGCAGTGCCCGGCTCTGAGAGCTGCCTGCGGGAGGCTGCGGGCGCGGGGCTCTGCAGCATTCCCTCCGGGAGCACCATTCCCAATTTCCCCTGCCGGAGCTCGGCAGCAGCACACGGACACACACACGGGCGGCAGAGCTCCGGGAGCTCGGGAGCGGCTGCTGCTCGCAGGGCTCGTCCGATTTTTAATTATTATTTTTTAAATGGATCCTTCTTTTCCAACAGAAAATGCCAGCTGGGTGGGATAACACCGAGCTGTAAGGACCTGCTGGGTTTTTGTTGCTCTTTCTGACAAAAGCCAGGCAGATTTCCCAGGAAAACCTTCCAAGCTGCCCAGCTCTGCCCCTAAATCCTGGAGCATCCGTGGATTTGTGTCCCAGGCCCAAAATGCACAGGGAGAGGGAAACAGCACCAAAATAATGCCAAATAAATTTCCCTCTTTCCTCCATATGGAAAAGTGATGGGGTGTAAAACCCTTCCTGAGATCCATGATGTATTTCTGATTGAATATTTGCTTCAGATGCTACAGATTTAGGCAAAAAAATACAAAACAACAAAAAAACCCCAAAAAACAAAAAACAACCAACCACCACCAAAAAAACAAAAGACAAACAAACAAACACCAACCCAAAAAACTCCCACTAAAAAAGCAAAACAAATCCAAAGTTGTTTTCCAGATTTTCAAGGCATTTGGGTATCACGAGTTGTGTTAAAAACTGAAAATTAAATAATGACTGAAAGCTTGGAGTTTCAACACTGGACTGGGAGCTCTGCTCCCAAAATCCACCCCGGAGGAAGGAGATGGTTGGTTCGGGATGTCAGATCCTGGCTCCCACCTGCACCCGGGTTCACTTTGGGAATATTCCCCTGGAATTTACTGACCCAGGGATGGGTGTTCATGCTGCTCCTTGGAGGCACGGGAGCTTCTATGTCTCCCACGGGAGCTCATTCCTGGTTTCCAGCTCTGTGGAGCCTGGATGGTTTATCAGAAAGTTTCCAGCACTGAGTGGGAGCAAATAAATTAAAAAAAAAATAAATAAAGGGAAATCAGATAATTTAAGCTAATTTTAAAGAATAATTAGAACTATAAACCGAAGATGCACAGCCCTGTGCAGCTCTCGGGCTGCAGCCTGCCTTTCCTTATTCCTGTGGTAATTCCTGCCTGCCCAACCCGGCGTGTGCACACCCGGGGGGGCAGCAGGCACCCCAACCCCCCCGAGCCCTGTCATCCCTTCCTCGGGAAGCCGCGATCCCCCCGCCCGGCCCGGGGGCACCGCCTGCCCCTGGGGGCCTCCCCGGAGGCGGCTTTTCAACAACTTCTGCCCGGGCAGTTTTGGTTCCCAGCTCAGGAAGAGCAGGCGGGGTCAGATCCCATTTTGGGGTCAGGGCCGGGATTTGGGGGCAGATCCCGATTTTGGGGTCGGGGCTGAGATTTGGGGTCAGGTCCCGATTTTGGGGTGGGGGCTGGACTCTGGGGAACCAGGGTCCGGTCCCGATTTTGGGATCGGGGCTGGGATTTGGGGACAGGTCCTGTTTTTAGGATCAGGGCTGGGATTTGGGGACCCGGGGTCAGGTCCCAATTTTGGGGTCGGGGCTGGAATTTGGGGACAGGTCCCGTTTTTAGGATCAGGGCTGGGATTTGGGGACCCGGTGTCAGGCCCCAATTTTGGGGTCGGGCTTTGGGGACCCAGGGTCAGGTCCCGATTTTGGGGTCGGGGCTGGAATTTGGGGCCAGGTCCCGATTTTGGGGTCGGGCCGGTCTCTGGGGACCCGGGCAGCAGCACTAGGTGGCATTGTGAGACCGGCGGCTGCCCAGCCCCAAATTAGTGACAATTATCCCTCCTGCGCTGCTCCCTGCCATGGAACCGGTTCCTTATAGCCTGCAGGATAAATTCTATAGGGTGCCTGCCTCAGTCAGGGCTGTTCCTTCCCAGGCTCTCCCTTCCCAGCTTTCACCTCAATCTGTCATCCAGATTTGACACTGCCTCGTTCCAACAGTGCTCAGGAATGACATGTATATAATGTGGAATATTGTGCACATTTACAGCCAGCGCTTTTGCCCCTTCAAACATTGCTCATTGCTGGCTTCTGGCAGCCGCCGTGCTGGAGAGAAAATAAAATCACCGGGGAAAAAAAAAAATTAAAAAAAATAAAAACAAACCAAAGCCGCCACAACAGAGGGTTCTGTTCTGATCATCGGGAGGGGAAACTTTGATTTGGGTGCTGGACAGAGCGGGGTTGGATTTTCGGGGCTTGGGGCTCGGAATTGTCCGGCAGCTCGGGGCTAATTAAAGAGGAGCTGCACGGCGCTCGGCGAGCTCCCCGAGCTGGCTGCTTTACGATTCTCTTCCATTAACACTCCGGATTATAAATCAAATTAACTGGCATTTCTATTAAAAAAGAAAAAAAAAAAAAAAAAAAAAAAAAAAAAAGAAAAAAAAGAAGGAATCCTTTGAGGAGAGCACCCAGCCCAGCGGGCTGAGCCCCTTTTCCCGGGGAGGATGGATCCCATTCCAGCTTTGTTCCCACCGCTGCCACCATCGCCCCTTTCCTGCCCTCCCGGAACAATCAGGGAGGACGGGCAATTATTCCCTTGAAGGAAACAAAACAAAAAGTCCCAATTAGGCAGGGGTGACTTCCCGGCTGGGATCAGCGCTGCTCCCGGCTGCTTCCAGCGGGAATCCGGCAGCAGCAGCGCCAATCCCTCCCTGCCCGAGGGCACAAATAAATATCCGTGAGCACACAACGCTCCGCGGCCACGGGGCTCCCAAATCCTCTCGCCGCCCCCAGCCCTGGGGTTTCACAGAGATTTTAAAATCAAGGCTCTGGCCCCTTCCCCCCATCCCGGAGCCGCTCAGCCGCGTTCCCGGCTTTCCCCGGGCTGGGGATTCCTTTGGGATGGGTTTGATTTCCTGCCCGCATGCCCCTTTGTGTGCTTTGGGCTGGAATTTGGGATTTGATCCCGCGGCACTGACGCTTGGAGCTGGTAAATGGGATGGGGAACAACGCGGAGTTAAACCTTTGGAATAAACTTAGGAATGATGGAGCTGGAGTGAGGAGAGAGAAATTCCTGCCTAAGGCTCTTCCCGTGAAGGAAAACCCGGGCTAGAGCCGAGCTCCTGGCACAGGGAGCAGATCCAGCCCGCATTCAGGAGGAATTATTGGAGGAAAAACCCCGGGAGCTCAGATTTATTGTCCCTGTCTGAGAGCAGAACGGCAAAAGGAGATCGTCCCTTGGCCAACAACTGCGCTGCCAGGAGAAGAAAGGTCCCTGTTCCAGGGATGCTTTTTGCTGGGAATGTCCCTGCAGAGCGCAGCGCGGTGAGGGACATTCCACACCGAAATCTCTGCCTAAATTCTGCCCAGATTCCTTTTTTTAGTGTTCAATTTGAATACTCGGAGCGGGGTCGCAGGCCGGGGCTGGGGGGGCGGCAGGAGCGCTGCTCCCAGCCCGGCACGGCGCTGCTGCCGCGGGATTCCTGCGGGAATTAACCCCGGGAATAACACCCCGGGAATCCTCGGCATCCCCCACCGCTGCCCGGACCTGCTGCGGGCTGCATCCCCATGAAAAGCTGGCATCCACCACGTTGGGAAGGATCCGCCGGGATTTAACCCCTGGCTGAGCCCGGACAGAACTTTTCCATTTCACAGCACGGCTGCCGCTCTCCCTGCAGGAAAAAAAACCCCCAAAAACATCCAGTGCCTTTCAAATCACCCTAGCTCTTTAAATCCGGCCTGGAAACTGGAGGGAAATGGAAAATAAACAGCCTTTCAGGGAGGGGCTGTGCCGGGCCAGGGCTGCTCCTGCGGGATCCCAATCCCAGCCCGGCACAGCTCCAAGGGGCACAGCAGCTGCTCCTGCTCCAGGAACGCTTCCCAATCGCCCGCTTTTCCAAGGAATTGCCGCTGCTGGGACTATTATTAGCCGGGCACGTGGCTCTCCCGGCTGGCCAGAGCTTTCCTGGGAGCGAGGGAGGGAAAAGGGAGCGGGAGCGGCTCCGCAGAGCCCCGGGCACGGGACGGGATCCAGCACATCGTCCTGGAAATCCGGGAAAAGCGGGGGAGGAAGGAAGGATCCTTCCCGCGCGTGATTTATTGATGGCTTTTCCTGGTCACAGCACAAACGGATCAGCTGTGAGCCCCTGAGCTCCAGGAATATCCAAGTTCTCCTGCTGCCTTCGGGGAGCAGCGCCAGGCAGGGGCACCTCACCCACTGCAGCTTGCTCCGGATAATCCTCGGTTTTGCTCAGACCCTCCCAAATTATTTATTTTTCCTCGCACACTTGCTCTGGGCTGCAGGGAAGGAACAGCCGCGGATGGATTGATCCCGGCTGAGCTGGGCAGGGAATTATTGTCACTGGAAGCGTGGAAGGGCCCTCTGGCTGCTCTCTGCTCTCCATCAGAAACTTTGTTCTGCTTCAAAATAACAGGGGGGGCTCAGGGAGGGAGGGAGGGAAGGAGGGGGGAAACGGGGCATTGGACACAGGAATCCTCACTTAGGAAAAGTGACAGATCCTTGAGAACCTCCCAATATTGTCCTTTTAGTGTAAAAGCTTGAAATTCCTGAAAACACCTCCACAACAGGAATACCTGAGCTGGGATCCTTCAGAAATAAACCCTGAGGAAGGCAGGGATGGACTCTCTGTGCAGCTTGCAATTCCTTATTCCGGGAATGCGATCACTGGTAGCTCCTAAAAATCCCAAGTCCCATCTCCCCTCTGGATCAGCCGGGAAATTATTCCTACAGATGCCAATCAAGTCCCACCACCCGTCACCAGCGCCATTTTTGGGACCCCTTGGAGAGAGGACGGACGGAGCCACAGCAGAGGTTCTCCCACAGCAATGAATACACCCGGAATATCCATGGAATACCCATGGAATATCCATGCAGTATCCATGGAATATCCGTGTCTTGCCACAGGCAGCGCATCCCCAGATCCAGGCACGAGCTGCAGGGAAATGGGGATTTTTATTTTTTTTTTCCCAGGGCCGCCGCCCTCCAGGAATGAGGATCCAGGGAGGATCCAGGGAACAATCCCCCCTCGCCCGTGGCAGCCCCGGCGGAGCGCCCTGCCATCGCCATGGCAACCGCGAGCCAATTACAGCAATTAACATTCCCGCGGAGCTGGCCCTCATCAGCGGCAGCCGCGCTCCTTTCGCTCCTCATTTATCGCTCCGGAGCTGCAGCCGGCACCGAGCCCGGCGCGGCCCCAAACCGGCCCGGGATGGTCCCAAAAGGGCACAGGATTCCTTCCCAAATTCCAGCCCTTCCAGACGGCACCAGGCAGCGCAGCTGCGTCGTTCACAAAATCACAGAATAAGAAATTATAACAATTGTTTTCACTTGGTTTGTTTTTCTGGAATATTTGGTGCTGGTATCAAGACACTGAGGCTCAGTGTTTGAGCCCATTTTCAGTCCTCGGAAATGAATTAGAAGTGGGGATAAACCCGAAAATGCAGCGACCACCTGGGTAAACCCCAATAAAAATAACCTTTAAGCATCCTGGATGTAAATAGAAAACCGTGCCACGAACCAGAGCGCTGGGACACAAACCCGCAGGGCAGGGAGCGAGCAGCTCCATCCGCATCCCAAGTTCCCCCGCAGCTCCATCCCCATCTCCCCCGCAGCTCCATCCCCATCTCCCCCCGCAGCTCCATCCCCAGCCCCGGGAGCCTCTCCCCGCTCCGCTGTGAAGCCAAGCGAGGTCACGGCGCTGTGCCGAGTGAGGCACATGTAAGGTGACACCGTGCAAAGCCCAGCGAGCCGGCATTCCTGCTCCTCCCGGCATTCCTGCTCCTCCCGAGCCTCACCTGGCTCAGGTGGCACCACAAAGATCGAGTTCAACACCAGCCTTGTCGGACTGAGCCCTTTTCTCACCCAGAGCTGGGCCAGCTGAGAGGTGTTTTATGAACTTTTGTTCCATTTTCAGTCTCGTGTGAAGGGTGGGACAATACAGATGTTGGAATTCACACCATCACCATCAGAAGCCAAATATTTCCTAATTCCAACACACTGTAAACGTTTCTTGGCCTATCAGCTTTAGTCACACCACAAATACCTTAACGCCAATCATCTACAACTACCACTTGTGGGTCTTAATATAATGTATTTTTCATACTTTTATTTTCCTAAAGTGTCCAGTCTTTTTTGCAAGGCCATTAAAACTTGTTTCCGGCTCCATTTCTCCCTCAGCAATGTCTGTCCTGCCCCGTGGCATTTCTAAGTCAGCATTTGCCATCTCAGGGTCTGCATACAGATGCCCACTGCGTGAGCCTTCTGCCAGGCCCAGAGTTGTCTGCAAACCCATTTCCCACACAGCCCCTGCTGCTGGTTAGCCCCAGCATCCCTGCCCTGCGTTCATCATTCCCAGCGCTGCTCCTGGTCAGGCTGGGGGGTCCAGCTGGGATCAGCACATCTGGAGCTGGGCACTGCGGGGGGAATCCCTCCTCCAAACCCCACAGGTGTGGGACGGTGGTCCCAGCAAAATAATTCAAAGTTTACTTTTTAGGGAAAAAAAAAAAAGAAAACCCAAACAAAATAGTCACAACGAAATTGTTTTAAGCTAATTAAGAAATTAATGACAGCTCTGCAGGGGCTCAGCACGGCCGTGGAATCACAACGAATGTCCACACCTGCCTCAGGTGGCACAACTCATAAAGCACAGAGAAACCAGCCCCCAATGGAGAGGAAAGTCCTGCAGTGCAACCTCAGCTCCCTTTCCGTGGCTCCCAGCGAACTGCCCGCAGCCAGAGGACAGTTTATTTAATTTAAATAAACCTTTCCTGCCAGCTCATCTGACGTGGCTGAGGCTGTTTTCAGTTTTATCCGAGCCCGTGACTGCAGAAGTGCCCAAGACAAGAGCAACAGAGTGCTTTGACTTCAGCATCTCAGCTGAAGGGCTGGAAGAGAAGCCAGCTGCAGGTTTGGAGCTGTCATTTCAAGTTCAACCACGATCCAAGGAAAGATTATAGAGAGGGAAAAAACCCTCAAAACCCAAAACAATCAAACAAAAAACAAAGCAAAACAAAAAACACTCAAAAAAAAAAAAAAGGCAGAAAACCCAGCACACCCCCCTCCATGCAACCCCAGTTTCTTTATCTTAATAAAAATCTGGGATTTTTTATTATTTGGTTACTCTGTAATTTATTTTAAGCAGTAATAAATACTAAAAATCATCCAACTCCTTCCACACTCTGTGGCCCAAGCGGGGCTCCAGGGACTCAGCACTGCCCCTGCTCAGGTCCAGACCTCCTGTGTGCACTCACTTCACACTTTTGGGACAAATTATCCTAAACTTCACTAAAAATACAATCCAAACGAGCAGTTTCCCTTCAGAGAGTAAATAACAGCCAGACACAAGCGCCACCAAACCCAGGAGCATTTCCAAAGCCAGAGCAGAGTTCCAAACTTCAGCTCCGGAGCCATTCCCGTTCCCTTTCCCAGCTCTAGACCCAGCTCAGGAAGGGGTTACCGAGCACCAAGGGCACAACTCCCAGCAATTCCCTGCCCGGGAATGTCCCAAAGCTCACCTGGGGAAGGTGGGGTCAGCCCTGAGCGCTCAGGGACAGCCAGGGCAGCACCGGCACGGGAGAGAGGATCGGCCTGCGGGGCATCCCCGGAGCTCTGGGCAGCCCCAGGGCACGGCACCGCCCGGCTGTGCACCTGGGCACGGGCCAGACCCGCCCGGGCACGGGTCAGACACAGCTGGGCACGGGTGAGACCCACCCGGCCACGGGTCAGACCCGCCTGGGCACGGGTGAGACCCACCCGGGCACGGGTCAGACCCGCCCGGGCACGGGTCACCCCCACCTGGGCACGGGTCAGACCCGCCTGGGCACGGGTGAGACACACCCGGGCACGGGTCAGCCCCACCTGGGCACGGGTCAGACCCGCCTGGGCACGGGTGAGACCCACCCGGGCACGGGTCAGACCCGCCCGGGCACGGGTCAGCTCCACCCAGGCACGGGTCAGACCCACCTGGGCATGGGCCAGACCCACCTGGGCACGGGTCAGACCCGCCTGGGCACGGGTCAGACACACCCGGGCACGGGTCAGACCCGCCTGGACACGGGTCAGACACACCTGGGCACGGGTCAGCCCCGCCTGGGCACGGATCAGCCCCACCTGGGCACGGGTCAGACCCGCCTGGGCACGGGTCAGACACACCTGGGCACGGGTCAGACACACCTGGGCACGAGCAGCTGGGCTGGGCTGGGCTGGGAATGCACCAGCAGTGGCTGGGTAGCTGCAGATCCTCAGGGCTGGGGTTTGGGATTCTCTGCCATTCCCAGAACCCCTGACAGATCCTCAGGCCTGGCCCCCACCCGGGCATGGGTCAGACCTGCCTGGGCACGGGTGAGACCCACCTGGGCACGAGCAGCTGGGCTGTGCTGGGCTGGGAATGCACCAGCAGCACCTGGGCAGCTGCAGATCCTCAGGGGTTCAGGGATCCTCAGGTTTGGGATTCTCTGCCATTCCCAGAACCCCTGACAGATCCTCAGGCCTGGCATTTGGGATTCTCTGCCATTCCTGGGAATTCCTGACAGACCCTCAGGCCTGGCATTTGGGATTCTCTGCCATTCCCAGAACCCCTGACAGGTCCAGGAATGTTTGGTTTATAGGAGGAGCTGCAGACCCTCGGTGCTGTGGTTTGATCTCATTCCTGGAGATCCCTGACAGGTACAGGAAGTTTTAAGGTCCAGCCACAAAGTTCATCTGGTCATGATGAATGATTTAAACTCTCCAAAACCCACCTTAAAATGTTTTTTAAAAATTTTGGTATAAGAACCACAGCATCCTAAAATAGTTTGGGTTGGAAGGCTAAAAGTCCATCCCATCCCACCCCTGCCATGGGCTGGGGCATCTCCCACTGTCCCAGGCTGCTCCAAGCCCCGTCCAGCCTGGCCTGGGGCACTGCCAGGGGTGGCAGCAGCATTTTTGGTTGGGTTTTTCCCAGCTGCAGGTGTGATGGACATTCCTGAGCTGCTGGGAATGTGGAAGTTTTCCCCAGAAGTTGCCAGTTCATTGCAGAGTCTCTCTGGTGGCAGAACGCTGGCCAGGACACCCCAGGGACACCCCAGGGACACCCCAAGGACACTCCAGGGAGACCCCAGGGAAATCCCAGCATCCTGGGGTGTCTTTGGCCACTGTGGGAGCATCATTGGAAGGCAGCAGTTGTGAGGCAGCTGCCGAGTGGAATCTGTGCCTGCACTGAGCCACGTCAGAGCAGATTAAACCAGCTGAGGGCTGGCTCAGGCCCTTCCTGAGCAGCAGCCTCGCTCTTCACAGCGATTTTCCCCAGCCCCAAAATAATCTGTGTGGAAAAGGTTGTAGAGCCCGGGCAGCCTGGAGTGAGTGCAATAAATGCCAGGGCTGCTCACACGGCCCAACGTGTCTGCCCGTCCCAGAGCCTCACATCTCAGCAGCTTGATTTGATTATCTTGATTATCAGCATCTGCTTTAGAGGCTCCCGCTATCAGAGAGGAGCCTTCAGCTCGAATCACAGCTGCTGTCTGTTCCCCGTGACAGAGCTGTCAGCGCCAGGCTCGGGGAGCAGACCTGACTGCAGCATTCCAGAGCCTGGCAGAGGCTGAGGACGTCCTTCCTGCAGGGACAGGGATGAGCTCCTGCAGAAAAGGGTGACCCTGTGGCTCTGCACAGCTCCTGCCAGGAGGGCACAGCCGGGGGGGAGTGTATGTGGGCATCAGCAGGAATTTCCCCATGGAAAGGGGGCTCAGGGATTGGAACTGCCCAGGGAGGTTTGCAGTGCCCATCCCTGGAGGTGTCCCAGGACTTCCTGGAGGTGGCACTCGGGGCTGGGGACAGGGTGGGGATGGGCACAGCTGGGACTCGAGGACCTTGGAATGCTTTTCCAGCCTCAGGGATCCTGGGATTCTGTGTTCAGCCCCTCTGTGGGGCCAACATTTTATTCCTTTTCCTCTTCCTTTTCCCCCTTTGTGGATTGGAATTGGAAGGACGAGGTGCTTGCAAAACTTTCCTGAAAAATTAGTCTGACCCTGAAAAAATGCACCTTCCTTAGTAAACCAATTTATCCTTAAAAATGCATTTACCTGAAAAAAACTGAACTTAGCTTAAGGAAATGAACTTAGCCTAAAAACAAAACTAAAGAAATGCGCTCACAGAAAAATTTATCCTAAAAATTAAACTTAAATTTAAAAATACACCTCACCTAAAATTTACTACACTCACTCTAAAAATGCAACTTACCCTAAGAAGTAACTTGCACTAAAAACTGAAGTTATCCTAAAAAACAAAACTTTATTATTAACTTTATTATTTTATTATTATTATTATTGCTGTTATTAACACAAAAGTTTATACAAAGATAATTGATACATTATATATCTATATATACTTATATAATAGAAATATATACATTATAGAAAATGATACAGAATAATTATTATTGCTGTTATTATTATTAACACAAAAGTAATCCAAAAATAATGTATACATTATATATTTATATATAAGATATATGATAGACATTAAATAAAATGCTATATCTCAACATTATTAATATCAATAATAATAATCATTGCGCCACAATTAGAGCAATGTTAATTAACCCAAGGTGCTTTCTCCTCATTGCAGCTCCTGTTTCCTCCTGCTCCTGTGCCCGGGCTGGGTGCAGGCAGTGCCCTGCAGGAATCCCTGCCTGCAGCTCTCCCCTCCCAGAGCCCCTCCAGTGGAGCCTCTCCAGTGGGAACGCTGTAGGGAATGGGAATGCTGTAGGGAATGCTGTAGGGACAGGAATGCTGTAGGGAATGGGAATGCTGTAGGGAAGGGAATGGTGTAGGGAATGGGAATGCTGTAGGGAATGGGAATGGGAATGCTGTAGGGAAGGGAATGGGAATGCTGTAGGGAAGGGAACGCTGTAGGGAATGCTGTAGGGAAGGCTGTAGGGACAGGAATGCTGTAGGAAAGGGGACGCTGTAGGGAAGGGAATGCTGTAGGGAAGGGAACGCTGTAGGGAATGCTGTAGGAACAGGAATGCTGTAGGAAAGGGAACGCTGCAGGGAGCGCTGCAGGGAGCGCTGCCCAGCTCTCCAGAGGCGCTGCCTGTGCTCCTGCAGCATTCCATGGGCACTCCCTGGACTCCGCGCTCCGGGAGCAGCAGTCCCTCCCCGGCTGTCCCAGGGACACCATCCCGCTCTCCCAGGGCACCGCCATCGGGATCCCCGGCCCTGCCCCTGCCCCTGCCCGGGCTGGCCGCTCCATCGCCATTCCCAGGCAATTCCCGGAGCTTCCCGAGCCGGCTTCGGGACGGGGATCTGCCCCGCCGGCAGCACTAGGTGGTGTTGCAGGGTAGTTTTGTGGGAAACTGGGGAAAAGGCAGGAATTCTCTGCTGGTGCCCCCTTCCCAAGGCTCCAGAAGTCCCAAAGGTGCTGCGGTGCCTCTGGCCAGAGGGATGTTTGGGATCCGTTTTCCAGGCGCCCTCTCCACTGCAGGAGGTGGTACCCGGGCATCCTTCACTCCCCACATCCAAATATCCACGTCCAAACATCCCTGGGGATCACTCATCCCTGCTGTCCCTCCAGGAAATCAGATTCCCTACGGCCTCACAGGGGTTCGGGTCAGGTATTTCCACATCCAGGGACATTCCTACCACTCCAGGACATTCCTAAATCTCCAAATTTCACTTTATTTTCTCAGTGGATGGATAAAATACTGGATGCAATTTCCAACCTGGATTATCACTGCTGTAACTCAAGCCCCTGAAAGAAAGAAAGGAAATTTTCAATGAAATTTTTGGGTTCAACATCAAAATATTTTGAACTTGAAAATATTTCAAATAAGAAAATACTTCAAGCATCAAAAACATTTCAAGCATCAAAAATATTTCAAATCAAAATATTCTGACCATTCAAAATACTTCAAGTATCAAAATATTTCAAAATAATTCAGCTATTCTGGAAGCTAGAAACACTGCCAGCTTCCAGGGGAATTTGTGTTTGGATGGAACCAGAAGGAATATAAACAGACAGAGGAAGATTGTGTTGCACACAAGTAGAGATATCATAAAAGAAAAGCCTTATAAAATATGGTTTAGGCCCTGCTGCTCTGGCCAAGCCAGCAGAAAGCTTGGAACTTCCCACGTGAAAAAGCACAAGAGTGAAAGCAGCCAGCACAACAAACTGGAAACGTGTCCCACGGCAATGAGAGAACGAAACGTGCGAGCTAACCGGGAGCAGAGAGCTCTGCCAGGCACACCCTGGCCCTTGCAGAGCAGGAAAGAGAGTGCCAGCGTGCTCTTAGCCAGTCAGGTCTAACACAGCCTTCTGTATTTCCTGCAGACACGAGCTCTGTGAATACAGAACACGAGTTTTGTGAATACAGAACACCAGCTTTGTGAATAAAGAATTGCCTTTTCTGCATGGAGAGCCCGAGCCCTCTCTGCGTTCCTGCAGCAGCCCCAGAGCCTGCTCCTGCTCCCTGCCCTCCACAGAGACCAAACGAGGCCAAGAACTCCAAGGCCAAGGTTGGTGAACATTGGCAGGGGCTGCCCAGGGGGGTTTGGAGTGCCCAAATCCCTTCAGGTGTCCCAGGAAGGGCTTTTCCAGCCTCAGGGATCTGGGATTCTGTGCCTGAGCCAGATCCAACCTTCCTGGTGTAAAATCCCCCATGAACCCCAACATTTCCAGCCCTGTTTTCCTGGAGCTGTGCCTTGTCCCCCTCCCAGTCCCAGGAATTCTCCCCTGTGCCAAAGTGCTGCTCCTGCCACCCCCACCCCGTGTGCCAGAGGTTCTCCTGCATTTTTTCATTATTCCAGCCCTGAACGAGCCGGGAAATCCTTAATGAGACATTTCCCCAGCCTCTGTTTTACATTCTGCCCGTGGCATAATGAGGCCGGGCTGGGAGGAAACATCCCCAGCACTTCCAGCACCTCCCACTCCCCACTTCCAGCCTTGCTGCTGGGATTTTTCCCTGCTGGATGTGGGGAATTTATCCCAGCTATCAATAACCCCCGTGGCAAAGGCAGTTCTCTGCCATCCTGCTTTTATTTTTTTTTTTTTGGTTGGAAATGATTAAACAAAAATTATAAAATAAAATAAAACATAGAAAATGAAATAAAATATTAAAAAATACAATAAAATATCAAAATTAAAATAAAATAAAAATATTAAAACAAAACAAACACAAAAAAACCCACAGAAAAAAACCTCTTAAAGCAAAAAACAAAAAACCCCTTCAAAAAATAAAAATCCCCAAAACAAACCAACCAAACAAACAAACCCCAAACAAACCAACAAATTCCCCCCGCTAAAAGCCCCCAAAGCAAAGAAGAAATTTAAACCCCCCAAAGATGACAGGCAGTGCAGAATCCCAACCCAACCTATCCCATCCCATTGGCAGACAGGGAAGAGCTTTGGGACCCTGTTTGGGATAAGCTCCACTCCAATGAATTCCCACTCCCAATCCCAACACCCCGAGAGATCCCAGCACTCCTGGCCTGTGCTGATGAAAACGGGAGTTCCTCTGCTGGATCCGGGGATTTAGGAGCAGAACTCCTGTTCCCTCGGGTGCCGCGTCCCAATAACTGCGGTTCCCGAGCCAGTGGCAGCAGCCCGGGGCTGGAGGATGTCCCCTCCTGGCTGGAGAATGTCCCCTCCTGGCTGCAGGATTCCCCTCCCGGCTCATCCCCCACTGCCCGGCAGTGCCGCCGGAGCCGCGGCAGTGTTTGTCCTGATCCAATATTTGTCTCATCCCGCTCCTCCCCGGCAGTGTTTGCCTTATTCCCGAGCGGTTCCATCCTGTGTTTGCCAGGCTGGAAACGCCTCGCACCCGGAGTGAGCGGCACGGAAAATCCCGGGAAGGGCCGGGCCAGGGAATTGCGAGCGGCCGAGCCCCAGCCCTGCCGCCCGCAGCCCAACAATTCCCTGCCCAAATCCAGGGGGAAAGGGCTGAAGGGCTTTGGGAAGTGTTTTATCACCATTCCCAATGCCAGGACCGGCTCAGCTGGCCCCGGGTTGTCCTCTCCATCCTGATCCTGAGCAATTCCACTGAGGAAAGGACAAACAGCCACCCAGACACGGGATCGGGGTTGGAGGGACCTCTGGGGTCACCTCTGGGGGCGAGGAATGAAGGGGGAAGGAGGAAAAAGGGAAGGAGGGAAAGGGGAAAAAGAGCAGGGGAAAAGGAAAGAGAGAGGAGGATGCAGGAAAGGAAAGAAGGGAGGAAGGAAGAGGAGAGAGAAGGGGGAAAAAGAGGGGAAAGGAGGGGAAAAAGAGGGAAAAGGGCAGGGGAAAGATGGGGGAAAGAAGATGAAAAGAAGGGGGGAAAAGGAGGAGAATAAGGGGGAAAAGAAGGGCAGAAAAACCAGCATTTCCCCCTTTGGGTGTAATTTAACACCTTTTACTCTCTCTTTCCCTTCCTCTCATCTCTCTTACTACAAATCATGGCTTGCCTTTCATGCTGAGGACCAGGCTGGAAGGTGGCAGGGAGAATTCATGGACAGAGATGACCAAAAGCTTCTCTCTGGATATCTAAAATACTCCACAATATTCCCAAGATGGAAGTTCTTTCCGGAGTTTTGCTTGAAATAAAAAAAAATAAATTAAAAAATGTTCAAAATCAGCGGTGACCTTAAACCAAGGAAATTGTGCCCATCCCTCCCTCTCCTGCTACGGAGGAGCAGCCCTGGCAGCACGGAGCCCAGGACGTCAGGAATTCACAGGCACCAGCACTTCCAGAAGCCTTCTTGGACAAGGTTTCTGTTTAATTGGCTTAAAAAGCCACTCTTCTCCCACACAGGCTCCTGCAGAGCCATCTGTGCAGGGAATTGGCAATCTGGAGAAGGAGTCTGTGAAGGAATTCGCCCTGCTTGGCACTGCTGGATGCTGGGGGGAGGAGAATTCCAGAGGTGGTGCCCAGCCGGGACAGCCAGGGCACAGCCAGGGCTCCAAAGGGCACTGGGAATTCCAGGTGTACTGGGAAAGGCCTGGTCCATGGGCCAGGATAGAGAGGAAACCTATGGGGATGGAGGAGTTGGGCTCTTCCAGGGTAATTGTGGTGAGGAGGTGAAAATTTGCATTCCTCATTTTCTCTTGGAACTTGGGAAGAACAATTAGGAACTTGGGAATTAAGGACGAAATGGGGAGAGTAGCATGGAGAGTTGAAGGAAATGCTGCTGGAGGGCTCTGCCTCACAACTGCTTCATTTCCAGCATTCCCAGGTCCAAACCTCTGCCAAGCAACCGCAGCCTGTGCAGATGGAGCTCCTGCTCCAGCACTTCCAGCTGCCCCAGGACAGCAGGGAAAAGCTGAGGGCTGGAGCCAAACCCAGAGGGGAGGATCCAGGGATCTGCCAGGCCTGGGAGCAGAGCACCAGGAGCTGCCAGCATGAACAGGAGGGGCTCACCTGGAGAGGGGAAGGCTCCAGGGAGAGCTCAGAGCCTCTGGCAGGGCCTGAAGGGGCTCCAGGAGAGCTGGAGAGGGACCCCTTTCCCAGTCCATGTCCATTCCATGCCTCCTGGTGCCACCCTGGGCCCCACCCCGGCCCAAGGCAGGGCAAGCTCCCGACTGCAGCTCTCCAATCCCATCCCTCCCAGGCACAGCAGGGATAATCAAGGGATAATTCAGTGGGGTTCCCTCAGCCAAGCCATCCCCAGCAGGTTTGGAGCTCACTGCGTCCCTGATCAGGAGTCAGGGCAGAGCCTGAGTCCCTGCTCCCAGGACTGCCCTCTCCCATTCCCAGGAGCAGGGGGCTCCATGAGAACAACTCACTGCAAATCCGAGAATCTGCAGCATTTCTCATCCTCAGGAAAACGCCTTTCCGTGGTACCAACGATTCCCGAGGGCATTCCTGGCAGGGAGTCATCCTTCCAGCAGCATAAATGACTCCAAAGGGGACTCAGCCCTGCAGTTAAACCTTTCAGAGCAGGTGAGCACTCCTCCAGATGAAATCCCGCAGGAACACGGCCTGTGGCACGCAGGGTGCTCACTGAACACACACAGCCATGGCACAGGAGCTCCTCATTTCCCGGGATCCGCCCCACACCCAGCAGCTCCGGCTGATTTGGGATCGGGGCTGCACTGCCTTCTCACCCTGACACAGTTTTTAGCAGGGTTTAACCACACAGAGCTGATCTGCTCCTGAAGATTTTGGCAGTGGAGTTCTGGCAAACTGTGCTGGGCATGTGAATCCAGCCCCTTTGGCATTCCCACTTCTCCCACCTCCCTTTTCCAGGGGGTCCCATGGCTGTGTGATCCCTCATGGAGCCAAGGGAATGGGGCTGAGGCAGGAAATGGGGTCTTGAGGTTTCTTCAGCCTCAATGACCTGGTTCGGCTTGATTTGGGAATGGAGAAAGGGAAAATAAGAGATGGGAGGCAGGAAATAAATGGGAAATGAGGGGATTTGGAAAAATTCATCAGCAAAAGTAACCAGGAAAGAGTGGGAGAAGCACAGGGAGGGGAGCCCAGGGACTGCACCCAGTGGTCACGGGGGTGGTGAGAGGGAACTGGCCCCACAGAGGGGATGAACACAAATCCCAGGATCCCTGAGGCTGGAAAAGCCTCCCAGCCCGTGGAGTCCCAGCTGTGCCCATCCCCACCCTGTCCCCAACCCAGAGCACTCAGTGCCACCTCCAGGAATTCCTGGGACACCTCCAGGGATGGGCACT